>CM077150.1:197964315-198168218 GCA_039583875.1 Platanthera guangdongensis | reverse complement strand
ATAACTTATCATAGAAAAGAGCCCATACTAATTTATATGATAAGGATCTATGGTGCGTATGACTTATTACGAATGTATGATATGCATGCGTTTTATGATTCATTCAAGTGCAACACCCACACGACTCTGTGATCACATACCTTTAGTTCCCCTTTTCGGAGCTAGCATCACTCTCTGGTACCACTGTTGTGGCTACGACAGCAGTGGAGCGGGCGTCTCCACTCCTAGACGGGTTTACACACTACCAGGCCTAGACCTCCCATACGCCTTTGTACACGTCCTAGGTGCACTCTAGAGTCTTGCGTACTATTTGCTGGCTACCCAACAGTCTTTTTGGTCGAGTGTGCGTTATTGGAGATCGTCCTCCAGACCGCAGTGTAAAACAACCCACTGGCCCCTCAAACCCTCACACCTCGCCAGAGTAACCATAATGTCATCGGTGTGACGATTGGCCCAGTCCTTCATGACCCGCCACAGGTTTATGCACATGCAAGGTATTCCACACCGAGCCTCCAGCTCGCAAGACCAACCTGTCCTGAATCCCTCTAACCCATCACGGGTGAGTTTCCACATTAATGCCTTGTTTCAAAATTCCTCCAACCCATCGCGGGTGAGATTGCACCTTAGTGCCTTGTTGTAAATGCCTCCAACCCATCGCGGGTGAGATTGAGTATTGATGTCTTAGCCTATTAAACTACTCTTGTCTAGTGTTTGTTATACCTAACAGTTTAGGGTTAATCCTAGGACTGCCCAAGGCATGCCCGGTGAAGGGCTCTCGAGGGAACTAGGAGCTATGATGGGTTGAATCCCCAAGCTCCCTTTCGCAAGGATATTTATTTTATTTTGTATCTACCCACGACCCATACCCAGCTCGCGTTGTTATTATGGAACTTTCCTAATGAATTAAATATTAACGGGAAACGACGGTCTTCGTTCTAGTCATTGTCCTTGAGATCTTGCACTTTATCGCTCGATGTTATAAGTAACCTACTTGACACCAATCAGGGTTTGATTCCCATTATAGCCACCAACTCAACCCTCTATCGTATCCCTTGTGGGTCCCAGTGTCACGAGCTATGTTTTGCTAAGCGCACCAAAGACCTACTGTTGACCCGTATGATGTGTCATCCAAAATCTTGGGTCAAATATTCCTAGTTACATATTATGATTGATATGCCGCATGATGATGATTGAACTGGGTTTCGTTATTTTCCCATGGATTAAGGGGCCTAAATTAATCTCCTTAATTGTGCGACCGGGTCACCTTAAACATGAAGTACTACAATTATTGGTTCAACCTGCCTAAGATTTTTACTAGGTAGTTAATAAGGTTAAATATTGCTGCCTATGAAATCTCATGATATTTTCATGCAAATTTCTATTTATTTCCTATCTATTAAATAAATTCCAATCCAACCATTTTTCAAATAAAGTACCTCAACCACTCACACAAAAATTTAAGAAAATTAGTGGGTGATCATATTGATAAAATAAGGCTAATTACAGAATCTCAAATTCTTAAATCATGATTTGGCCTATCTTATGACCATTTAAGGAATATTACTGAAATGCCATTGTTATAGTTTTTAATATATAGGGACATCCAAAAATTCTCAAATAATTTATAAGGAACCAAAACACAATAATAAGCCACTGTAAAAATTTTCTTAATTTTTAATACAAAATCTCCCATATTTTCAATTAATTTTCCAAAAGGGCAAAATGGTAAATTTTACTTGAAACCTAAGGAAACATTGATAAACAGTGCCATCAATTTTTCCAGGAATGTACTTTGCCCTACCATAGTTTGTGTCAAAAATTCATAATTTGGTGAATTAATTTCCCTATTTTCCAATTTATTTCATATCTAGACCCATTTTCCAATAAATTCAAATAATGTGATTTTGATCCCAAAACCCCAAATAATTCATGGTAGGTGTATTCCATTACTATGAGCCTATGTACAGAGTTTCATGGGCTTGCAAGACCCAATTGGGCTAAATTCACATTTTTTCCCATTTTTACTAATGGCAGCCCCAAATTTGAATATTCCAAACTCATGCATGTGGGATTTCCCATTCATACAGAGGTCAAAATGCCCTGAAATTTTTATCACTGATTTATATTGTCCTAATGAATATACCACCAAATTTGGGGTATCTGGACTCATATTTCTCCAAAACTACACCTAATTTAATTTTAGTATTTCATCAAATATATAGAAATATTTAGCGCAAAATTCTCATTTTTGGTCAGACATTAGTTCTATAGCTAACTCAAGACTGGCCAAAATTTGAAGTCATGGTGACTTCTGGTTTGGTTTGGGTATTTATTAAAAATTAGCCCTAGCCTAGGACCAGTCTTGGTAGATTGGACCTACAGGGACTCCTACAACTCCAAACTTCAAGTTTAGGGTGTCAAAATAAAGTTAAGACCTATATATACAATTTTTATGTTGAGTCCGGATCTGAAATTGCTTCGAAGGGCCTATTGTAAACATGCAAATTCACTAAAATTGTGTGACAGAGATTTTACTGTTCATATTAATTAAAATCATTAATCAAATCAGAATCAGATGGACGGCATCCATTCATCATCCCCAAATGGCCAACGGCTGTGATTGATTTTTCCTAAGCCATGTTTGCTGGCTAATTCCGGCCACCTGAGCCGGCGCCACCGCCGGCTTATTGCCACCACCTTCGTTGAGGTGGTGGCAAGCGTTTCCCAGCGGTGAGCCTGCCGGAGACGGCTCCTCCGGCGATCCCGAGCAAGAAGAAAAACTCGGAAAAATCCACACTTTATCCCATGGTATCGGACTCGATTGAGCCCTATGTTTCGCCTAATTGAGCTAGAAAGCTAGCACGGGGTGAGGTAAGGTGAAACGAACCTACAGCCGAGCTTGGCGGCGCGTGCGGTGGCGGTGCTCCATGGCCGATTCTTGCTCCGCCGAACTGGCCCAATTCCTTGTTTCTATAGCAAAAGACTCGCTCCATTAGTCAAATTCCACTCGTTTCCTCCTCCTGAAGCTGATGGTTGGCTCAGATTTGGCTGGGGTGGCTGTGGGAGAAGTTAAAGTTAAGGGGGGGGGGTGGCGGCCCATGCTTTGGAGTTTTGTCCTGGCCACCAAGTGTCCCCAAATTCCTCCACCTTGCAGGAATAAACCTGAGAGCTCAGCCAGCAGCTTGGGCAGAGAGAAGGAGGGCCACATGGCCTCCATTTCCCCTCTTTCTCCTTTCTCTCTCCTCTTTTCCTCCAAAAAGACCAAGTTGCCGCCAAGCATGCATTCTCTCTCCAATTTCAGGAGGGTAGGGGTTGTCATTAAACCTTTAGGCTGGTGGTCATGGGCCTTGGCTCATGGGCTTAGCCCATGAGGAGTGGGCTTGGTTCATTATTTTCCCATTTTAGGCCTAAGGTTGACCAAGTTGACTTCTTGGTTGACTTGGTCAACTTAATGAGCGGGTTGACCCCACTTGATGGTCATGCACCCAAAAGTACCTCCTAACTTGTGTTGGGCCATGGTGGTGCCCCACTTGGACTAATTGGGCCCTTAGGTGTAGGTTTGACTAATTTAAGGTTAAGGGTTGACTTGGGTCAACCTGAGTCAATAAGTGACTTAGTGATATGGCTTATGGTTCCTTAGGTTGGTATTAGGGTTAGGGGTGCAGTGGTGGAATCAATGTGTGGCTAGGACCCCATTTGGGTCGGTTTGACTTAGGTTATCTTGGGCCCTATAGTGGGTACCATGTGACTACACCCTAACTCCATGTTCAAATCTAGCCTAAACCCATGCCTCACCACATATCCTAACCCAACCTAAGTAGAGGGGTCTAATTGGAAATGGAATGTTACACCTTACAGCCATGGTAGAACAACAAACATGACATAACAAAAATAAAAAACCTTAGGTATAGTCTTTATTAGCAGCAAGCCCGCTGATACATTGTTCAATACTGGTGCTTCGCACTCATTCGTATCGAAAGACTTCTTAGAGGGACTAGAATGCGTAGGTCACTTCACCGGCACGACCAGGAGGGTGCGTGTGCCAGATGGATCGGAGCTTTTATCCTCTGCCAAGTGCAACATGGACGCAGAGATCGGAGGAAAGATATTCGAGGTGTCGGCGACGATCCTGAGGATGTCGGACTTCGATTTGATCCTGGACATAACATGGTTGCATTGGAACCATGATCAGATTAATTACCCGACGAGGAGGATCGCACTACGACATGGGGACTCAGAAGTCATAATCAAAGGTATTAGTCCCATATCACGTTCTGTATTATCATTTATGCATTATGTCAAAGCCCGTGAGGAGGGTGATGAGGTGTACCTGATCTGCTTCGAAATGGTGGAGGCGGAAGCCTCCATTGATGATTTTCTAGTTGTTCGGGATATATCCAATATATTCCGGGAGAAATTGCCTGGATTGCCTCCAGCTAGAGATATAGATTTCTGGATCCAGTTGGTGTCGGGAGCGAGGCCCTTGCTCGGTCACCCTATAGGATGGCACCCCAGGTGCTAGTAGAGTTCAGAACTCCATTGCAGGATCTTGTATAGTCAGGATTTGTTTGGCCGAACTCATCACCATGGGGAGCCCCAGTATTGCTCGCTAAGAAGAATGATGGGTCATTACAGCTCTGTGTGGACTTCCGTGAGCTGAACCAGTTGACAGTACGGAACACCTATCCACTACCATGTATTGATGAGCTGTTCGACCAGCTACAGGGAGCCTTTTGTTTCTCCAAGCTTGAGTTGAGGGCCGAGTATTACCAGCAGCGGATCAGGGAGGAGGACATTCTGAAGACCACTTTCAGTTCATGATACAGTCTCTATGAGTTTACTGTGATTCCCTTCGGACTCACGAATGCAATATCTGCATTCCTGAGTTTGAAGAATCATGTCTTCGAGCCCTACTTGGACAGATTCATCATAGTCTTCATTGACGACATCCTGATCTACTCTAGTACGAAGGAGGAGCACTACCAGCACTTGTCACTGGTGTTGGGTAAATTGAGAGAGCATCAGATATTTGCCAAGTTCTCAAAGTGTTAGTTCTGGCTGCAGGAGATAGCATTTTTGGGACACATGATCAGTGGAGCCGGATTGGCAATGGACCCGGCCAGGGTGCAAGCCGTGAGGGATTGGTCATGGTTGAAGTCAGCTTCAGACATCCGTAGTTTATTGGGACTATCAGGATATTATCTTAAGTTCGTGGAGGAATTTTCGAGGATAGCACTCCCCCTCACGTCATTGACAAAGAAGGATGCATCATTTTTCTTGGACAGTGAAATGTGTGGCAGCTTTTCAAAGAGTTCAAGGACCAACTCACCTCTTCCTCCATCCTTGCACTTCCATGTGTAAAGGAAGGATTCCTTATCTACACAGATGCATCATATCAGGGGATATGTGCAGTTCTGATTCAACATGGGCACGTCATCGTATATACTTCGAGATAGCTGAAGAAGCATGAGCAGAGCTATCCGGTACATGACTTCGAGCTCGGGGTCGTGGTATTTGTACTAATAATATGGAGACATTACTTATATGGGGTTCATTGTGAGATCTTCTCTGATGATCACAAGTGCCACAATCTACATTTTCTCCGCATTTAACGAAATATCAGAGTAAGAGAAAATGCACATCATGATGTCACGTTAGCAGGGAAAAACTACAAACTCTCAGGCAAAACTCTAACCTAACACTTTTATGAAAGATCCATAAGTTATTAAGGGGAAAATCAAGTTAAAGTTTAAGCAGTTAGTCGTATCCCTCGACTCAGTGGCTCATCTAGTTCACGAGAAAAAGATAGTTATACGCTGTGAAAAATACTTTATTTACAATAGTAGACATCCTACATGAGTATAAACATCCCCAAGGGACAACTCATGGTATACAGACTCTAGATTTATAATAATTATCAAAGTAGCTTTTACGATCATTAAATATAGTGATTTAGATTTCAAATATGGCATGTATGAAATATTAGTAATAATAATTTTTAAACTTTGAAAAATACCTAACATGCAAGCTAGCATAAAATCTTCCCAGAGAGCAAATACAACCAACCAAAAAGATAAACTAGCAGCTAGCAAAGTGTTCAACATTTCAAAAGAAAACTAACAGTGAGGGTCAACAACCTGACACGAACCAACTGAAAGTATGCATGTCTGAACTAAAACAAAAATCAACAAACAACCTCACAATGGTGAGGAAAACCACTGCAACAACTGCAGTCCACAACTACCACCCAACACAACCGCTCCACCGGATACAACCCTGAATATGAGGAATTCAAAGAAAGAACACCTCAGCAAGAAATTTACAAGTGGCAATGGAAATAAGCAGGTAATAAGTAGAAAAAGGCAATGTGCAAACAGAAAAAAAGAAACCAAAATTTGGACAAAACACAGAGTTTTTATTTCCAAAAGTATATCTATTACAAATATATGGCCTCCCTTTTATAGAATGGAGGAGAAGGGAGAATACAATTAAGTAATGTGAGACTAAATACATTTATGTGACTAGCGGCTTAGACAAACCCAGACCGCATAGGCCGCACGGTTTGATAAGAATGTATAACTGCTCGACCATACTGATAAGAGAAGACAAGCCTCCAGTGAAGCCGCCAGAATGCCCGGTCTCCAAGTCTCCAGACAAGCCTCCAGACCGCCCGATCTCCAAGTCGCCAGACAGGCCGCCAGACCGCCCAATCTCCAAGCTGCCAGACAAGCCGCCAGACAAGGCGTCATACCGCCGGCTCCAGGCTGCCAGTGAAGCCGCCAGACCGCCCGGTCTTCATATTGCAACAGACAAGAAAGGGTTTACCAAACCCGACCATAAGAAAAACTAAAACCACAGCTGATTAGCCAAATAGAACAGGTAAAGTGAAAACGTTGCAATAATGAAGTAAGAGAAATTTTGCAGCAAGTGTGATACAAAGCCATACTTCGACAAAATACGCAAGGAAAAGCATGAAATAGCATAAACTGATTTATAAGAAGCAAATGAGCACAAAACAGCTCGAAAATGTGAATTATTAACACTGGTGAAAACAATCGGGCCGGAGTTGGTGACCAAAACGTCCAAAACCGAACTACCAGACCCAAATGTCTCACAAAAAGGCACTGCGGTGGTGGCCACCTGGAACAATACAACCCAACAGTCCACAAAATAGAGACCAAACAAACACCAAGTGTAATGATTCACAAACCGGCGTCCAGTTGTTGGTGCTTTACCGACTGCCAACCTTACTAGCCGAAGAAAACATCATACCCAAACACCGCACACCAAACCCAAGCCTAAACCCAAAGAAATTCCTTGACAAGCCCTACAATTACTCTAAGGACCGTACCCGATGAACTGGACAAAATTCAGCACAAATAAGCTAAGTCCCCCGAAATTGGTCGTATATACTCGATGAATTAAAGGGATATTCCACGAAATTACCTTAGCGACAGAACCAATCTTAGCGATACGCGACGAATCGTACTCAATTCAGCATGTAAACTCGACGAATAAAACTTGGTTGCCAGATAACTCGACGCTTTCTAAGCCTAAGCCCACACCTGACGAATTCATTGAATGCACTCAATGCCTTTGCGTTCACTCAATGTCACGCCTGTCGATACTCGACGAACTCGATGCCTAGATACTCGACGAATCTAACTTCACTCAATGCCACGCCCGCCGATACTCGATGAACTCGGCGCCTAGATACTTGAAGAAAATGACTCGGTGAAATCTAGCCTTACTCGATGAATTATACTTGGTCTATGCCCTTATACCTGACGAATTACTGATAGTTTTCTACACCTATATTCGACAATTTTCACTTAGCATGTCTATCATACCCGACATATTCTAGCCGAAAAGTCAGAACTATCCTAGGGATTTTCTCAAGGCTAACTCCTACACAACTCCTACACATAAAGGACAGGAAGAAAAGGAAAGACATGAAAGGAAAATAGCAAGCAAGGGGGAAATCGCCACTTGCCTCAAAACTCGGAAAACCTATCTCCTCCAATGCTCCACGGCAAATATCGGTCGAAAGAAGACCTATGCAACGTCTCCTGAAATTTTTGGGGGAAAGAAGGAGGTCAAAATCACAAACTCTAACACACAAAAATCGGAGGAACGAGGAAAGCTTACCACGAACGCATAGATCTTGGCGAGAGCTTTCCGAATCTCAACTCCTCCGTCGAAACCGACCAACGGATCTTACTAGATTGCCGTCTGAAATCGCACGACAACCCGCCGCTCCTTCTCTTTCGCAAAACAGACGATGGCTCGGTAGGGAAGACGAGAAATTGGGTTTTGATGCGACCCTTATAGCCGGTATATATATATATATATATATATATATATATATATATTATATTATAATTATATAATAAATAACCCCAAAATGACCCAAACTCAAACCGACTCGGAATCTTATGAAAATCGCACCATAGCAAAATACCGACGCTATCAATCCAATGGCAAAGTCGAAATCAAAATCCGTCAAACCTAACCCGAGAAAAACACCACTTGATGATAAAACACCACCACATCCCTATAAAAATCTCTACCGAGTCACAAAAATAGACCTGGCTCATGAGGGATGGTGCACAACCAAGCCAAAACCAACCACACATGAAAACCCACTGAGCAGACCCATGCTCTAACGAACAACACCCGTTAACTGCACGACAACGTAACACCTTGATGTCAAAAATACGTCACTACAGGAATTAAAATAAACACTGAAAAATATGGGGCGTTATACCCACCCCCCCCCCCCCCCCCCTCACCGAAAAAGAAGTTTTGTCCCGAAACTTGACATAAAAAGGATCAAATCCAAAACAGAAGAAAGGTAATCAAAGGCTAACAAAGCCAACCCTTACCAAAACATCATTAGAACAGAAGAGGATGAGCATCCCTCATAGTAGACTCCAACTCCCAAGTCGCACTCTCCACGTCGTGGTTTCGCCACAAAACTTTAACCATGAGTATTGTCTTCCTTCGCAATACCCGATCTTGAGTATCCAAAACACGAACAGGCCCTTCCACATAGGAAAGGTTAGGTTCCAACTGGGGCACACAATCAAGAATTTGCATGTCGCTTAATACACACTTCCGCAACTGGCTCACGTGAAACACATCATGCACACCAGGAAAATTCACAGGCAAATCCAGCCTATAAGCTGATACACCAATCCGTTTAACAACTTTAAAAGGTCCACATTCCAAGGGTCCAACTTATGGTTCTTACCAAACCACTTAACGCCATATATCGAGGAAACCTTAAGAAAAATCATGTCCCCAACATCAAACTCCAAATCAGTCCTTCGACGATTAGCATTCTTTTTATAACGCTCCTGAGCTATTCGAAGCTTCTCTCGAATATGCTTAATAGAAATATTCATTTCCAGGGCCTCTGGACCCAACAATGGTCCTTCGCCAACCTCAGCCCAAAACAAGGGAGTTCTACAACGTCTCCCATACAAAGCCTCAAACGGAGTCATCTACAAGCTCTCTTGAAAACTGTTAATGTACGCAAATTCCATCAATCTCAAATGCTCGTCCCATGCTCCTCCGTGGTCCAAAATATAATATCTGATCTTAACCTCCACGATCTGATTTACTCACTTCGTTTAACCATTAATCTGCAGATGATAAGCGGTGGAATACCTCAAATTGGTACCCAACCATTCCTTTAAACTTTTTCAAAAATGAGACATAAACATGGAGTCTCGATCCAACACAATACTAACAAGTACTCCATGTAGCAAGATAACCTCATCCAAGTACAACTCTGCTATTTTCTTCATGGAGTAATCAATTCTGAACGGCACGAAGTGAGCACACTTCATTAGTCTGTCCACTATAACCCAAACAGCATCGAGTCCTCATGGATATCTCGATAATCCAGTAATAAAATCCATTGAAATACTCTCCCACTTCCAACTTGGAATTTCTAAGGGCATCAACTTGCCTCCGGGCCTTTCATGATCAGCCTTAACTCGCTTGCAAGTAGAACATTCGGATACAAACTTAGCTATATCGCCTTCACACCATACCACCGAATGATCTGCTTCAAATCCCTATACATTTTAGTAGAAACAGGGTGATAGACAACACTGGAACCGTGCGCCTCATTGCACAACTTAAGTCTAATGTCCTCATCTGTGAGGATACAAAATCTGTCGCGGTACTTCAAGTTACCCGCGTCATTGACCGAAAAGTATGGTAACTCCCCTTTCTCAGATCTATTATAGAGGTGCAACAAATCTGGATCATCCTTTTGGTGTAGCCTTGTAAGCGAATTCAATGAAGGCTTGGCTATAACCAATCTACTCGACGAGCCACAACCTCCAACCAAAATATTCATCAGGAGAAATTCCTCTACCAGTGAATACACAGAAAGGTTAAAAAATTTTGCTGTCTTTGTAATTAGGGAGTCGGCTACCACATTAGCTTTGCCCGGATGGTATTAAATCTCAACATAATAATCTGCAACATACTCAAGCCATCTCCGTTGGCGCAAATTCAACTCCTTCTGAGTGAAGATGTACTTAAAACTTTTATGATATGTATAAATCTTGCATAGAGCGACATACAACAGATGTCTCCATAACTTCAAGGTGCAAATCACAGATGCGAATCCAAATCATGCGTAGGGTAATTCCTCTCATGTATCTTTAACTGTCATGACACATACTCAATCACTTTGCCTTCTTACATCAACACGCAACCAAGTCCCACGTGCGATGCGTCCACAAACGCTGCATACTCTATCCCTTCGATAGGCAAGGTCAACACCGAAGCAGTGGACAATCTTCTTTAAAATTCTTGAAAAGCCTCTTCGCACTTATCGCTCCACACAAAAGCTGTGTTCTTCTACGTAAGCTTAGTCAGCGTCACAGACAATGTAGAAAACCCTCCACAAATCTTCAATAATATACTGCTAATCCTAGGAAACTTCTTATCTCTTTGGGTGCGGTAGGTCTGTTCCAATCCATTACAGCAGCTATCTTCTCCACATGACCTAGAAAAGAAACCTGAGGTAGCCAAAACTCACATTTGCTTAACATAGCAAACAACTTATGCTCTCTCAAAGCAGACAAAACCAAACGCAAGTGTTGGTCATGCTCCTCCACACTGCGGGAATAAACCAAAACATCATCTATAAATACGACCACAAAACGGTCCAGAAAATCACTAAACACTTTGTTCATCATGTACATAAAGGCAGAGGGTGCATTAGTCAAACCAACGGACATTATCAAAAAATCAAAATGTCCATGCCGAGAACCGAAAACAGTCCATGGAATATCGGTATCACAAATTCTCAACTAATGGTAGCCTGAACGAAGGTCAATCTTCGAAAACACAGTGCTACCACGCAACTGATCAAACAAGTCATCTATTCGCGGCAAGGGATACCTATTCTTGATAGTCACCTTATTTAGTTCCATATAATCTATGCACAGCCTTATCGATCAATTCTTTTTCTTCATAAACACCACGGGGGCTCCCCATGGTGAAGAACTTGGTCTAATGAATCCATTCTGCAATAACTCGTCCAACTGGGTATGCAACTCCTCCAGCTCATGAGGTGCCAAACGATACAGTGCCTTAGCAATAGGACGGGTACCCGTCTCCAAATATATGACGAACTCCACATCTCTCTCAGGTGGAAGAGCAGGAAGGTTATTAGGGAATACATCAGGTAACTCACGCACCACGAGAATCTTCTCTACACGCGACAAACTAACACCGGGCTCCAACACTGAAACCACGTAAGCAAAACATCCGAAATCTAAATGCTTCAGAGCACATACCGTAGAGATAATCGGAGAAAATTTGCGTGGAAAACCATAAACACTCCTAGGTTGACTGTTTTCCATCTTGAAGTCCAAACGCTTGACCTCGCATTAAATGACTGCATCATACTTGGACAACCAGTCCATATCCAAAATCATGTCGAAGTCTTCCAAGTTTATAACTTTCAGATCAGCAATGGCTAGAAAATCACTTAACAAAATCGAACAACTCTGAATGCCTTGGTTCGATACCACTGAATCGCCAGAGGGAAACTTGAGACGAAACGCGTCGCCAATAAGATCGAGGGTCAAATGATGACGCTCTACAAAGGTCCTAGCCACGAACGAGTGGGTACAACTGGAATCAAAAAAAACGCATGCCCAGTGATTCTTTACCTTAAACTTTCCTATAAAATCGCATACGTAACTAAGGGAACGAACGCTGATACTATCGCTACGAATCAAAAGCTAGAACTAGGTTAGGATCTAACCTAATATTACTAGACTAGACGTCTGAGCTTCCTCCAAAGACACCATGTTCAGCTTGCCCTTCCCTTTGTCCAATTGTTGTCGTGGCAGCAAGGCCTGAAGTGGACCTGGTTGAAACAGGGGCTTATCCTGTGGGCACTTCGACTTGAAATTTCCTTTCTGTCAGCACTAGTAGCAGACCCTTTCCTTTCCCCAAAAAATGGGCAGTGTAGTGCCCTTTCCGCTTACACGCCGAACAAACTAAGTCTCCCTTAGGAGCACTCTGAATCGCATGAACCTGCTCCTACTTCTGAGTTCTTAATCTCTGGTAACATCTTTCAAATTGATAGTCTGTCCAGCCATAGAGACTGCATATTTGTTTGCTCCTTTTCCTTGAAGCAGTACCAGATTCTTGGGAACTCTTACCCTCACTAGTCTTCCTCTTATCTTTTCTCATTTGTTGACCTCGGTTCTTGGCATTGTCGATTGCCTCGACCATCAGAGCAGCCTCCACAACTTCAGCATAGCTTTAAGATCCATAAGCATTATCCAGCTATTGGGTGTCATTACTAAGACCAGCCAGTAAATGTTTAACTCGACTAGATTCTGAGGACACCATGTCAGGGGAAAATCGGCACAGTATGCTGAACTCCACCTCGTACTCGCTAACGATGAGCTGCCTTTGCTTGAGGTGTAGAAAATCATTCATCAAACGGTCCCTCTCAACCAACGGCAAAAACTTTTTTAGTTGCAATTCCTTGAAGGATTCCAAGGAGAACCCATCCTTAAAGTTCTCCTTTTCTCTCAACCACCAACTCTTCGCAAGTCCCTTGAGCTATGAAGCAGCGACCATTACTCTCTGGCCCGCTGAAACTCCTGAGTATGAGAACATCTCCTCGATGACTATAATCCAATCATCCAAAGCCATAAAATCTGCTCTACCATCGTAGGTAGGGTGTCCTAATCGCTAGAAATGCGAAATTAATTCATCTTTGGTACCAACAAAACCATGTGCACAAGAGGGGCAGGGGGAACCGGAACAGTTTGTATAACACCTCCATCCGCCATAAGAAATATAATAGAGGGTTCGGGCCGAGGCCCCACACCATATTCCACAAACAAACGACGGGTTTACAGGTTAATGTCACAGACTACTCGCATCCTAACTCAGAGCATTTTAGCGGAAGCTTTAGGGTTACTTGAACTCAACCTCATTTGAATGTCCGCAATGTTGAAACCGGAATCCGGCCTCTTGTGGAAGTTCGACCCTTGGGGAAGGGGTGGTCTCGCGCCTACTTTGCTCCTGCAAGAAAAACAACGAAGAAGACAAGAAGAAACAGACCCAAGGGCTCGGCAGGGAGGTCCCACCACAAACCCGGAAGATCTCTGAGCGCTTCCCCTCCTTAGCCAGAAGCCGAGCTAAGGTACCCTCAGAGAGCACTTGAAAACGAGAGTAAGGAGGCACTCCAAGCGTGCCCTCTGAGGTACCCCTTGGGTCTTATTTATAGTTTTTTGGAATCTGGACTGCCAATAACCAAAAGAACTGACCTGAAAATACCAAAAAGCCCCTGGTTGGGTCTGCCAACAGCCAAACTCCGCTGTCCTGAGTAGCTATGCGCAGTCCAACCTAGTCTGCCAACAGCGTGGCTCCGCCGTTCTGAGGGGCTGTTCGCACCCCTGGGAAGTCAGCTCGCCTCCAATCCCCCTCCGCGGGAGGCGGGCATGACCTGGCTCCAGCGGTCCACCTATTCTTCCGGGGCGAGCGCGAGCCGGACCACCGCAACCTGCCTGTCTTCTGCCGGGGCGGACAGGCAATAAGGTCGCGTGTAGGGGCTGGCCGGCGGCCATCGCGACCCCCCGATCGGCTCGCAAGTCGCGGGTCGCCGAACCCATCCGCTTTGGTCAGCGACTCTCTGTGCGACCCGCTCGCTCGCCTGAAATGGGCGGGAGCGGGCCAGCCCCCCTGCCGTATATCTGTTTGCCGCTTGGGTGCGGGTCGCGGGGCTAGGTCTGCTCGACCTCCCTGGCGGGACCCGCTCGCCGGACACGGGGTTGTACACAATCCCCGCTCTTTTTGAGCTTGATACAAGCTCGGAAAGAATCATCCAACCCGCGTGTTCGGCGAGTACTGTGCTGAGATGGCAGGGAATCTTCTGGTGGGGCCCTACTGTCCGGCTATAAATATACCGCTGAGCCCCGGGGGGGCTCCCCAGATCCCCTCATTTTTCTTGAACAGACTACAGTTTCTCGATGCCGGTCAGCGAAGAGGTGCGAGCTCGCCTGGCGGCAGCGGGCCAGAAGACTTGGGAGGAGGCCCTCGAGGCCGCCCCTTGGCTAGCGCGTGGGTCTCCCGGCCCTCTCTTTAGGCCGGCGAAGGGAAAGGTTGTTAGGCGGTCTCCGGCGGGTGACCGTCCGGGCTCCAGCTCGGCGGCGGGTGTTGAGGTCGTTCCTGGGGTACGTGACCTTCTTTGGCTTATCGTTGTATCTCTGATCTTTTGTCTTGCAGGCAATTCCTTGTGAAGAGGTGGGGAAAGGGGGGGAGGATCGCCCCCCCTCCCTTGTCGTCTGAGAGGGTTGCTAGTCCCCCAGGTCTGGACTGCCCACCTCCGAAAACCCCTCGCTCGCCGGCTCCCCACGGACTGGGAAAATCTCTTGAGGCCCTCGAGGGAGAAGCCTTTCAGGGTCGGCCGGGCTCCTCTCGTCCATCCATCGGCGCGGACGACGTGCCAACTCCTGGTAAGCTAGTACTCACTGTGGGCTTTGTCCTCGCTCGCTCCTTCTGAATCGCCCTTTTGTAGGCTACAACATGGTCTCCTCCGAAACTGAGATGAGCGAAGGGTATTCGCCTCCGCCCGACGTGGACAGTGTTTCTGATTACCTGGGCGACCCGACCGATGCGGTGGGGATGAAGAGGCAGGTGACGCGGCTGTTCCAGAAACACACGCTGCTGCTTCAGGAGCTCGTGAAGAGGGTCGATCAAGACAAGGCTGACACCGAGGCTCGGCTCGCGGCCTTGGAGGGAGCCCCGCGCGCAGCAAAAGGCGACGATGTCACTTCACCGGGCGTGCACATTACGCGAGCCGAGGAGCGTCTTAGGAATGCCTCAGAGCAAGTCGGCCTGGCTCAGCGGGAGCTGGTGGCGGTTCGCGATTACCACTATCCTCACGTGCCGCCGCGATCGGGAACGCAGCGGCGGGGCTGGTGGAAGTGGATCTAGTACTGATCCAGCCTTTCTCCCCCCGCTCGCGGGATATCGCGGAGTTTCTACTATTTCAAAGCCTCATCCTGTGTTTGTAACGATTTGTGACTCTCCTCGCCCGCCTATGGGCCTGACTGTTTGATCTCTAATGTATGCCAAAATTATCATGTTGCAGTTTTTATTTTCCTTGAGGCGGGCTCGATGGTACTCGCGTTGCCCCCCCCCCCCCCCCCCCCCCCTCGTCCATTTCCCGTGGCGAGGGCAGGTCTGGGGACGACCTCGCTCAATCCGCCATTCCGATCGTAGCGGGAGCGAGCCGAGGAGCTCGCCAGCCACGGGTCTCCCCGACTCGCTCGGGATCCTGGGCGGGGCTCGGGCTGAGACTCGCCCGCACATTCTTCGCACAGACGCGGCCAAGCGAGACCTACTGTTAAACGGTCCCGACGCCGTGGCTGCGCGTTGGGGAGTCGAACCATCAGGCTCGATTTTTGCTACTCGCACCCCTCCCGTTGGCGGGAAAATTCCCGCCCTTTCTTTTCCCCTATAAATAGGCGTACCCGGTTCTTATCCTTTCATCGCTTCAGAGCACCCACTCGCCTCCTGTTCTTCGCTAAGCACGATTCGCGCTCGCTCATCGGGTCTGTCTCGCTTGAACGGCGGCATGGGCGGCGGCGGCGGCGACGACGCAGACGGGCGAAGCAAGTGCGCCTGGACCTTCTCGGAGCACAACTTTCCCCGCACTATTATCTCAGAGCGCGAATACTTAGAGGCCCTAGGCGACCACATCCCGGCTGGGTTCTCGGCGAGACGGCCCGGGGAGGGGGAGAAGATCAACGATCTATCCGGGAACGAGCTCGCCATTCCCCTGGCCCATTTCGAGGTGGGTCTTCGCCTCCCCCTGGCCAGAGGTTCGTCAGGTACTGAAGTACTTCGGGGTCGTCATAGGCCAGATGACCCCGAACTCTGTAGCCGTTATGGTAGGGTTCGCCTGCTTCCTGCGGGAGGAGTGGATCGAGTTTAACCTCGCGGTTTTCCGCAAAGCTATTCTCCTTCCGTGCGAACCGGGATGGCACCGCCTACTTCTCCAGCGCTCACCTCAAGGTGCGGGAGACCGTTAACAAGAGTCACAACTGGCTCAAGAAATTTCTGTTTGTCAAGGGGGATTTCGGCAACGTTCCCTACTCGCCGGTGCAGCTCAGCGAGGCGAGTTACCGCCCGCCGAGCCTGGGAGGCCATGAAGCCGACTTGTGTGGGTTCTTCTCCGGGAAGAACTTCGAGGTCGCGTACCTGCGCCGCAACCTCGACGACCTTGCCGCCGTTCCACCTGGTGGAGGTTTGCCACTCGCCACTACCCTTGTCTCGCTCTTTGCTCCTCAGGCCTCACCCTCTCTTTTTCTGCAGGCGAGCGAGACGTGCCACTTCATCCCCCCTATGAGAGTGCCCGGGTCGCCTCCGGGGTCCTCGCTCGCGCTCAGGCCGCTGACGCCGCTCAGCGCGAGGCCTCGTCGATCACTGCCAAGAAAAGGCCGGGCCGGGAGCAGCCCGCTCCCCCGCCAAAGACGGCGAAATCTGCAGGTCAGCAACTAGCCTGGGGCCAGAGGAAAGGCAAGGCCCCGGCTGATCAACCGGCCGAGGGCCCCCCCCCCCCCCCATAGTCGCTACGACCAGCGACATCCCCGCCGAGGCGGCGGGTACTTCCGGGCCGCCGGATGGGTCGCAAACCGCCGCGAGGCCGGTGCCGAGAGGGCATCGCAACTTCGGCTACGACGAGAAATATTTGGACGAGCTTGGCATCCCGCTCCTGTCATGGGACAAGGAGTCTAACCGCGCAGTGGTCTCGACTCTGTTGCCGAGTTGGCTGGAGCAGGACACCATCGGCGGGGAGGCATATAATTTTTCGTTCGGCCTGTACTCGCGAGAGGATGCCGCCATCTATGACAAGGAGGCGACGCGAGTATTGGTGCATGAGAGCGCGCGGGCACAACTACGCTTCCTGGAGTTGGCCCACATGGTGGGGAGGCGCTGCACCCAGCTGGAGCGGAACGCCGCCTCTCTCCAGAAGTTGGCGGACGAGAAGGAGGAGGCCCGGAAACTCGCTCAGGAGGACTCGGATCTTCAGAGAAGGCGGGCCGACGCGGCCGAGGAGACCCTCGCGCAGTACCTGGGAGGGGTGGTACGTGCTCACTTCCAACGACCCGCCTCTCTTCGCGAATCCACCTTATAACTTCCTTTTCCGCTTTTCAGGATGCCGCGACGGCCAGTCGGATGGGTGCTGAGATCGCCACCCTTGCTCAGGACAAGTCAGCGCTGGAGGCACGGGTACGCGAGCTGGAGGCCGCCGCCGCTGTCCCTCTGCCAGATAACAGGGGCTGCCCGCTCGCACATCACTCCGACCACGAGTTGGAGGTGCTGATGCAAAAGAACGCCGCCAGCGCCGCAAAGTACACGATGCAGATGCTGCGACGCGCGGATCTTCTCAAGAGCGAGGCGGCGGAACTCTCGGTGGGCGACGTGGTTCCGGCGCTGTTCCTTCCCGTACCGGACCCTGGAGACCAGTCCTTCCAGCGCATTTAGGACTTCATGCCCCCGGACCTCGTGTCGCACCCGCTTTTTGATATTTGTCTGTTAAGTGTATTCACTATGTTCTTTATGCTATTTTGAGATGTAAGCGCGGGCCGCGGATTTACTTCTTGATTTCTCGTCTATCAATGCTCATATACATGCCTCCCCACTCGTTACTTACGTATGTCCGCTGTCGTCGCGCGATGCAATTTTTCCGTTTTCCCGCTCGACGCCGCTCACCTCGCGTTGCGTCAACGGGGTCGTATGCCTATGGATTCGGCTCGGGAGTTATAGGGGGCCTGGCGGGCCGTCCCGCTGTGGGCGACCTGCATCAGCGGCGCGGTCTCCGCTGCCGAGGCCACTCGCCGTCAGGGCGAGGCGACGTGGATCGCTGAGGCGCGACCCGGGTTCTCGCCTCCTCCCGGTCGCCAATCTGTGGGCTGGGTGGTTAGGCTGGAGCCTCCCCCATTTTGGCTAATCTTCGCGACTCCAACCCATTGTTAACACCATTTGAGTAGCTTTTCGGCCCTGCTGGCCCGGTGGGGGCCCGACATCGTGATTTGCTCTGGGTCGCAAACTGCTGCCATCGAGTGACTTCCGGCCCTGCCAGCTAGGTGAGAGCCTGGCAGCGGGATCTTCTCGAGGCCAAGGATGACACCGAGTGACTTCCGGCCCTGCCAGCTAGGTGAGAGCCTGGCAGCGGGATCTTCTCGGGGTCCAGACATATTCCATCGAGTGACTTCCGGCCCTGCCAGCTAGGTGAGAGCCTGGCAGCGGGATCTTCTCGAGGCCAAGGATGACACCGAGTGACTTCCGGCCCTGCCAGCTAGGTGAGAGCCTGGCAGCGGGATCTTCTCGGGGTCCCAACATATTCCATCGAGTGACTTCCGGCCCTGCGAGCTAGGTGAGAGCCTGGCAGCGGGATCTTCTCGAGGTCCAGGATGACACCGAGTGACTTCCGGCCCTGCCAGCTAGGTGAGAGCCTGGCAGCGGGATCTTCTCGGGGTCCAGACATATTCCATCGAGTGACTTCCGGCCCTGCCAGCTAGGTGAGAGCCTGGCAGCGGGATCTTCTCGAGGCCAAGGATGACACCGAGTGACTTCCGACCCTGCCAGCTAGGTGAGAGCCTGGCAGCGGGATCTTCTCGGGGTCCAAACATATTCCATCGAGTGACTTCCGGCCCTGCCAGCTAGGTGAGAGCCTGGCAGCGGGATCTTCTCGAGGCCAAGGATGACACCGAGTGACTTCCGGCCCTGCCAGCTAGGTGAGAGCCTGGCAGCGGGATCTTCTCGGGGTCCAAACATATTCCATCGAGTGACTTACGGCCCTGCCAGCTAGGTGAGAGCCAGGCAGCGGGATCTTCTCGAGGCCAAGGATGACACCGAGTGACTTCCGGCCCTGCCAGCTAGGTGAGAGCCTGGCAGCGGGATCTTCTCGGGGTCCAGACATATTCCAATTCTCTATGCAAACCGGCTATGACAATACTAGGGGGGAAAGGAATTCATTATAATCAAAATATTGCTTACAGGCGTTTAGGGAAAAAAACCTTTTCAGGTTGTCCCCACTCTAGGTGAGACTCAGGGTCTCGCCCTCTACATTTTGGAGCCGATAGCCCCCTGACTTCAAGGCTTCCTTTACAATAAACAGCCCCTCCCAGGTGGGGTTGAGCTTCCCTACGGACACTGACCTCCCTGCCGCGTCTACCTTCTTCAGCACCAGGTCTCCTTCTGCGAACTGCTTGACCCTGACATGCTTGTCAAAGTATTTGGCCATCCCTCTTTTTACCTCTTCCTGTCGGACAGCAGAAAGGTCCCTCAGTTCTTCCACCATGTCAAGGGAGAGTCCCAGCTCCTCTTCGTTCCCGGCTTGCCATTCTTCTCGGCCCCCTTTGGCCGCTTCGACTCGCGGCATCCGGACTTCAAATTCTACGGGGAGCACCGCCTCGCACCCATGGGAGAGCTTGAAGGGGGTCTCCCCTGTAGCCGTGTTAGGGGTGGTTCTTAGGGCCCAAAGAACTGCGGGGAGCTGCTCTACCCAGCTCCCCCTCAAATTCTCCACCTTCTTCTTGAGGAGGTTGACGATGATCTTGTTCGCGGCATCCACTTGCCTGTTACTCCTAGGGTGGTGGACCGAGGCGAACCTGAGGTCGATTCCGAGCTGCTCGCAGAAGCTGGTGAACTCGGCACTAGCGAACTGGGGTCCGTTGTCTGTGACGATGGCCTGGGGCAGCCCATGGCGACAGATGATCTCCCCCCAAACAAAGTTCCTGATCACTTGGGAGGTCACCTTGGCCAACGTCTTCACCTCCATCCACTTCGAGAAGTACTCGATCATCACTAGGAGGAACCTTCTCTGACCGCTGGCCTGGGGAAATGGTCCAACCAAATCCATTCCCCAGATTGCAAAGGGCCAGGGGGCCGTGATACTCTTGAGTTGTTGGGCCGGCTGTAGCTGGAGGGGGGCAAACAGCTGGCACTTATGACATCTCCTTGCGAACTCCGCGGCGTCTCGGCCCAGGGTGGGCCAGAAATACCCTTGCCTGACTATCCTTCCCTCCAGGGTCCGACTCCCGGAATGACTCCCGCACTCCCCGGAGTGGACTTCCTCCAAGATCCTCTGCGCCTCGCCCTCGGCTACGCAGCGAGTCAGCATCCCGGAGAGGGTCTTCCTGTATAGCTGCTCGTCCTTAAGGAGGTAGTAAGCTGACTTGTGCCTCAGCTTCTTCCTGTCTACCCCCTCCGGATATTCTCTCGTGGAGAGGAAAACTACTACTGGATCCATCCACGAAGATTGTTGGCCGATTTCCATGAGCTCCCCTTCTTCGATGGAGGGGCGGAACAGGTCGGTGATGGTGCCCCCCGCCCGGGGGCCATGCTTCGCTAGCTGGTCGGCCTGTTCATTCTCTCCCCTTGGCACGTGTCGGATGGAGAAGGTCTGGAAGGTGCCTATGACCCCCTTCACTTTGGCCAAGTATGACTTCAGGGTGGGTTCCCTTGCTTCGAACTCCTCGTTGATCTGGGAAGTCACCACCATGGAGTCAGTTAGGACCTCCACATCCAGCACCCCCAGCTCCCTGGCCAGGCGCAGCCCTGCTATCACGGCCTCGTACTCGGCCTGGTTGTTGGTAATGGGAAACTGCACCACCACCGTCTGCTCAATCCGAGTCCCTTGAGGGCTTTCTAGGACCACCCCCGCTCCAAGGGAATGCCTCCCCGAGGCTCCATCCACCCTCACTTTCCAAGGAGTCGGGCGGGTTAGCTCTTCCTCCGCTACTTCCACCACGTAGTCGGCCAGGTAGTCGGCCATCGCCTGAGCTTTGATCGAGAGCCGCGGAACGAAGGAGACATCGAACTCGCTCAGCTCCATCGACCATTTATCAAGCCGGCCTGAATGCTCCACCCCCTCGAAGATGTTGCGGAGGGGATGGTCGGTCACCACTCGGATTGAGTGTACCTGGAAGTAAGGTCGCAGCCGCAAAGCCGAGATGATTAGGGCGAATGCAAGCTTCTCCAAGATCAGATACCGGAGCTCGGCATTCCTCAGGACCCAGCTGACGTAATAGATAGGGAGCTGTCTCTTTCCCTCTTCTCGAACCAAGACGGAGCTCAGAGCCTCTGCCCCGACCCCGAGATATAAGAACAAATCCTCCCCCTCCTTCGCCCTTGGAGCAGTGGAGCCTGTGTCAACTGCACCTTGAGGGCCTGGAATGCCTCCTCGCATTCCTTGGTCCATTCAAACCTCTGACCACCCCTCAGCGTTTTGAAGAAGGGGGAGCACTTCTCCCCTGCCCGAGAAAGGAAGCGACTCAGCCCTGCTAGCTTCCCCGTCAGTCGTTGGACCTCCTTCGCATTCCGCGGGGACCCCAGCTCTAAGATAGCCTTGAACTTATCTGGATTCGGCTCTACCCCTGCGGGAGTGAGGAGGTGCCCCAAGAACTTTCCTCTGCTGGCCCCGAAGACACATTTCAGGGGATTCAACCGCATCTTGTAGCTGCGCAGGGTGGCGAAGGTTTCCTCCAGGTCCCGGAGGTGGGAGTACACATCCTGACTTTTGATCATGAGGTCGTCCACATACACCTCCAAGTTCCTTCCCCTCTGTTCCTTGAAGACCCTATCCATCATTTTTTGGTAGGTGGCCCCAGCATTCTTCAGCCCGAATGACATCATCTTGCAGCAGTAGCAGCTGTCCCCTGTGATGAACGAGACATCCTTGATGTCCGGGGGGTGCATCCTGATCTGATGGTAACCTGAAAAGGCATCTAAAAAACTCATTACAGAAAAGCCGACGGCTGAGTCAACCAGCGCGTCGATCCGAGGCAAAGGATAACAGTCCTTAGGACAAGCTTTATTAAGTAAGGAAAAATCGATACACATTCTCCAACGGCCGTCTCCTTTTTTAACCATCACGACGTTGGAGACCCAGCCGGGGTACTGAATCTCGGACACGAAGCCAGCCTTGAGAAGCTTTGCCACCTCCTCCCTGATGGGCTCCGCCAGCTTGTCCGCCGTGGATCTCTTTTTCTGCTGAACGGGGCGTGTTCCCGGGTCCAGGTTGAGGCGGTGGCAGGCCACATCCGCGTCAACCCCCGTCATCTCCGCGGCGTTCCAGGCGAAGATGTCCACGTTCTTCTGGATGCACTCCAGCATCCTGCCTTGGTCCTCCGGGGTCAGCCCTCCGCTGACGCGAACCTTCTCCATCCTACCTCCCCGGGTGAGCACCTCCAGTTCCACCACTTCCTCTGCCGCCTCCAGCCTGGACTGCTCCCCCCATCCTTCGGCATCCCCTTCCTCTGGAATGGGGACCTCTACCTCCATCTCTTCTCCCGCGCCCCTCACTTCGGCCACCTCCTCCAGATCTCCTCCAGCCGCCTCTCCTGCGTGGTCCTTCACTTCTGGCTCCTCCCCTCCTGCATCCTGCTCGATCTCCTCCATCCTCCGTCCCATCTCCTCGGCCCCCTCCTGCCAATAGATGGTGTTCACCGCGGTGACATAACACTCCCGCGCCACCTTTGGGTCCCTCCGTCTTTTCCCAAGCCGCACACGCCGTTGAGCCCCTCCTCTACATCACTGTAGCAGCACGCCACTTCATCGAGCCCCTCAGCATTGAACTTCAAACACTGATGGAAAGGCGAGGGGACGTAGCGGAAGGCGCTGATGAGAGGCCTCCCAAAGATGGCGCTGTAGCTGCTGGGGGCGTCCACAATGACAAACTTGCAGTTTCGGGACTGCCCCCCCCCCCCCCCAAGGTGACATGGAGGCCAACTCCTCCCTCTACTTCCTTCCTTTCTCCTGAGAACCTGAACAAGGGCCCGTCTGAGGCCAGCACCCTCTTAGCCTCCACCTTCATCGCGTCAAACGCCTTTTTGAAGACGACGTTGACGGAGCTCCCATTGTCCACGAGGATTCGAGAGACAGTAAAATTCTCGATGGCGGCCTTGATGACCAGCGCATCACAGAACGGATCCTCGTGGTCTGGCATATCACTCCTGGAGAAGGTGATCCTCTCCTCCGGCAGCGGGGTTTGGGATGTAGAGGCGACGCTCCGCCAGTACATGGTGTGGAGGCTTGCCTTGCGGGAAGCCTCGATCCCCACTCTCCCGTGGATCACTCTAATCCCTCCTCGGGTCCCGACATCCACCCGGTCTTCGCAACGATCCTCCTCCGCCCGAGGCAGGACCTCCTCGATCCTCACTTCTTGTTGCGCCTCCTGTTGTTGCTGCTGCCGCTCCCTATTCCCTCTCATCTCCAAGAATTCCGGGCACGTGGCTGTTGCGTGCCCCTCTTCCTGATGGAAGTCGCAATAGGGCAGCTCCACCCTGACCTCCCTTCTCCTCCTCCTCATGATCCCCCTCCTGGCTCCCAAAGCTATGGCCATGGCCTCCTCCTGATTGGGGAGCCGGGGCCTCTGGCCCTGCCTCCAGCACGGAGGATGGAACTGCTCTTGCCTCCCCGGATGATGACCCCTTCCGTAGTATCCTCTTGGTGGCCCCTGCCCCTGCCACTCAGGTCTCCAGCCCAGCCGGCGGTCGGGCTCCTGGTGCCCCCACCTCGACTGTTGTTGCCACTGGAGCTACCTTTGCTCCCTCTGCCTAGGTTCTCCCCTTCTCTCCTCCTGTGCCTTTCCTCCTCTCGACTCTTTCTCTTCCTCGGTGGCCCACCTGGCTAGCTTTCTTGCGAACTCCGGATTCGACGCCTCCCCGTCGACCTCTCTTGTCGCCCTCTCCATCAACTCCTCGTAGGAGAGAGGGGGAACTCTCTTCAGCTCCATTTGGAAGAACCCCTGCTGTAGGCCCAGGGTAAAGGCCATCGTCAGACTATGGCCCGGCATCTCTTGGACCTGGGTAACTTCCTCCTGAAATCGATCCACGTAGCTCCCCAACGTCTCGTTCACTCCTTGCTTAATGTGGAACAAAGACTTAGACTCCTTCTTCCTCTTCTTCGAAGTAGTGAACCTCAGCATGAACCCTCGGCGCAAGTCATCGAAGCAGTAGATGGAAGTAGCTGGCAGCTGGTGGAACCACTCCCTCGCCTTCTCCCGGAGAGTGATGGCTAAGAGTCGGCATTTGAATCCGTCCGACATCTGTCGGATGGAGACCACATCCTCGAACCATTGGACATGCTGGACCGGGTCTCCCTTCCCAGTGTAGTAAGACATCTCGGGTTCCCTGAACCCATCTGGGACTGGAGCTGAGGAGACCAGCTCGATGAAGCCTATATAAAGACATGTTCTATCATCAGATAAAGAGAGAGATTGAAGCATAAAAGACAGAACCAATCTAAGAAGAAGAGAAGTCTTCATCCAGAAGTCATCAAGTCTCTTGTAGATCCTGAACAAGTCTGCAAGAAGAATTCAGATTTAATTCTGAAAAGAAGAAGGAAGCTGGATTGAGGATCAACTTCACTTCACAAGAAGATCAACCCTACTTTGTTCAAATTTAAGAAGCTTTGAAGAAGCTAAGACAGGTTGATTCTAAGTTATCTGTTCTATCAAGAACTAATCAAGAAACATTCATCTCTTTGTCTCTCTACCTGGGTGAAGTATTTATTCTTTTATATTACCAATTTACTGTAGGATCTATTATAGATCTTAGTTGTAAGCGTAAATTATAAAGGCTGAGGTAGGGCTGAGTGCCTGAGGTGGGGGATTAATATCTCTGAGTTGTAGGCCAATGGAAGAGGCTGAGGTAGGGCCTGTGTGTCTGAGTTATAGGAGTGTGGACTCACTCTGAGGTAGGATTCTTTGGGAGAATTTGAGATGTAGGACTTGCTGAAGTCTGAGTTGTAGGAACCATTCAAGATTCTGAGTTGTAAGATCTGAGGATCTGAGAATGAAGAAGGAAGTTAGGCCGAATCTAGTATACTGCTAGATAGGCGAAGGGGGAAAGTGGATGTACCCATCACTTGGGGAACCACTATAAAACTGTGTGTATTCTGTGTGTGCTGTGTTTTTTTTTATCTGTGATATGACAGTGTGCATAACAGGTCTTATTGTTATAAATTTGTCTGCCTAAGCAATAAAAAAAGAATTGTACCTATTCACCCCACCCTCTAGGTGTTTAGGTTATCTTGAAACCAATTCGTTCAAGTGGTATCAGAGGGAGGTTACTCAAAAAATAGACTTAACAGTCTAAGTAGATATGTAAGGCAGTTAACATTAAGACAAAATGGATTCAGGAGAAAATCACAAGGAACTTGGATACATGAAGTTACCCATCTGTAGGAAAGAAATTTTTGGTATATGGAAGGAGAGAGTCAGATTGTTTATGGAAGCATATGATCCAAGAATCTATATTACAGTTAAAGAAGGGCCTTTCATTCCAATGAAAATCTCAGTTCTTGATGCAAATCTCAGAACTCCAAAAGATTATTCTGAAATGACAAAGGATGAGATCATTCTAGCTACGATGGATAAGAGAGCACAAAATATAATAGTCAGTGCTATAGACGATTCAACCTTCCAAAACTTGATTCACTGCAAGACCTCCAAAGAGATGTGGGACACTTTGATTATCTACATGGAGAGATCAGAAGAAGTGAGATAAGACAGGAAGTCTATACTTAATCAGGAGTATGAAAGTTTTAGACAATCCAAAACAGACAGCATAACTGAGTGCTACAAGAAGTTTTTCAGAATAGTAAATGAACTGATGTCATATGGAAGAGTTTTTAGCACATATGAGCTCAATGATAAATTCCTTAGATCACTAACTAAAGACTGGGACACCAAGATATGTGCCATCAGGGAAGTGGCCAGACTTGCAGAAATTTCTCCTCCTACCCTATTTGGAAAACTTCTATCATATAAAATGCAGTTGATGGCCAGGAAAGAGGAAGAGAAAAGCAATAAGGCTGAATACAGAGAAAAGTCAGTGGACTTCAAGGCTAAAGCCCCAAGAAAGGACAGGAGGATGTCTCCATCTCCTCCTAGGAAAGCTGCTGAAGTTATCTCAGAAAGTTCTGACAATCACACATCAGAGAGCCATAATTCTGATGAGGACTTTGCTGCTTTCACAAGACAAATTCAAAGATTCTTAAAGAAAAAAATAGTGGAGATCCAAGCCATCCTCCTCACAGTCCAGGAAGATTATTATCAGAAGAGAAAATCTTCAAGAAAGAACAGGTATGGCACTAAACCTAGTATATTATCTTCTACTAAGATTGTTTGCTATTATTGCAACAGGCCTGGACATGTAGTTGTTGACTGTCCTGACAAAAGAAAGGAATCAAATGACAAGAAGAAATTGCAACGTAAGGGGAAAAAGGAGAAATCCTTTGTAGCAAAGAATGAGAAAAGCTAGACAGACTCCTCATCATCAGATTCTGAAGCTGAAGCTGAAGCAGAAGCATACATTAGATTATTTACAACTGAAGAGGATTCAGAAGAGACAGAATTCTTGGAAATAATGGACTCTATCAATGGGATTGAAGATCCTCATTGTAAAGGACTGATGGCTATGACTGATGAAGATCAGTGCCAGGATCAGCCTGGTCCCAATAAGGTAAACAATATGCCATCAGGTTCTGATTATTACACTGGATCAGAATCAGAAGCATCTGCATCAAGAGATGTGGATGGATCTGAATCTGAAGGGGATGTTCATCAACTCATTGATGAATATGGTGATTTGTTGAAAGCACTTAAGAGAAGCAGGAACCTTGTTAAAAGTCAGACTAAGGAAATTGCATCTCTTAAGATGGCTGCATTAGATTCAGAAAAATGCTGGATCTAAAGATGAATGAAGCTGCCAAACTGAAAAACATATCTTTATTCAGATGGGTACAATTACATTCAAGAATGATCAAATCAAAAGTCTGGAAGTCAAACTTCAGAGAGAGAAGGATCTGGTGGCTAAATTCTCTAAGCCAAAATCAGTCTTACCCTTAATTGATGACTTTATTTCCCAAAAGGGTAAGACAGGATTAGGCTTTAAGGGAAATGCAAGGGCTGCCAATTCCAAAAGAAAAGGAAAAGCCCCAGTTCAGCCACTAGCCTTCAAACACCCCATTTCCCACTACTAGAAAACAGACTTTTAGCCAAGACAGATTGTCGTGGCTAAAAGTCCAAAACCGTGGCTAAAGCCTTTTAGCCACGGCCTACCCACGACAAATGGGCGTGGGCAATGCGAGCGTGGCTAATAGTATTAGCTACACTGAATCCGTGGCAAATACGTTTTGGCCACGAATTTTAGCCACGAATTAAAATCGTGGCTAAAGGGCATGTTTTCAGCAATTATTAGCAACAGTTCAATTGTCGTGGCTAAAAGCTCCTTTTTTGCCATAGTTAAATTGCTGCGGCTAAAAGCTCCTTCTTTCTTCACATAAAAAACATTCCGCCGGGGCGGCCCGCCGCCCGCCGCCGCCGCGGCCGCCCGCCGCCCGCCGCCCGCCGCCCGCGTCCCATGGGCCGCCCGCCCGCGAGCCCAGCTTAATTCAAACATTTATTGCGGAATGAACAATATAAACCCGAAATAGAAGTTTTAACTGGCGGTGTGTGACTAAAAAATACCCATTTTTTGCCATGGATTAGGCTTACGTGGCTAATACTAGTAGTATTAGCCCCAAAATAGGCAAACAGTGGCAAAAACTTTTTTATTTGCCACGAATTAGTCATCCGTGGATAATAGTAACTTATTAGCCACGGAATAGGTACCGTGGCTAATACTTCATTATTAGCCACGGTTTTCCCCCATGGCAAATAAAACCGTGGCTAAAGGTCTGTTTTCTAGTAGTGACCTTTAGAAAAGTGTGGCAGCCAACTAACAGATATGATCATGATATCACACATGGTCATCATGAATCATCAATGGTTGATGCCCCATCCCCAGCTCTCAAGAATAGAACCACTCAACCTACAGTTTTAAAGATTGCTGACAGCAATGCTGTTAAAACTATATTAAAAAGAAGATATAATAGATATGAGTGCTGTTGTTGTGTCAAGGTGGGCCATTATGCCATTGACTGTTAGCACAGCACAATTGTCAGGAAGAATGTCAGCTTACCTATCAAAAAGATTACTGGTAAGTTTGACAGGTTTCAGTCTAACCTGAACCTAGAACCCAATAATTATTGGGGTTCTAAGGTTAAGTAATTTTATTTGATGCAGGTGAGTCCAAGTGACCATACCCCTATATGGTATTTGGACAGTGGATGTTCCAGGCACATGACTGGAACAAGAGGAATGCTAAAGGACTACATTCCTATAGAGAATGGACACAAAGTGATCTTTGGTGGATCTGAAAAAGGGATCATCAAAGGGTTTGGTAACATTTCTAATAGTTCCATCACTATCACTCAAGTGGCTTATGTGAAGGATCTGAAACATAACCTAATAAGCATAAGCCAACTGGATGATCTTTGTTATGACACTTCATTTATTAAGAATGGGTGTCAGATTAAAAGGACAAGTGATCAGAAGGTCATCTTGTCTAGTTATAGAAAAGGAAATGTTTATTGCTTAAATTTTGTGAGTGAGAATAATGATTCTCCTGTTTGTCTTATTGCTGATGAGAAAGCCACTCATTGGACAACTCTTTAGTAAAGAGTTAGTGAGGAATGGTCCTCAAGTCAAGTGCATTAAGGGTGGTATATGTTCAGCTTGTCAAAAAGGAAAGCAGACCAAATCCTTCTTTCACAGTCTTGATACCAAAAACTCAGTGAGTTGTTTGTACCTCTTACATATGGATCTATTTGGTCCTATGCCAGTTCATAGTCTAGGTAGAAAGTCTATACCTTTGTGGTTGTGGATGACTATTCTAGATTTACATGTGTTTTCTTCCTGAGGCAGAAATCTGAAACCCCAACTATCTTCCACAATTTTATTAAACAAATTCAGAATGAACTTAACAATTCAGTGGTCAAAATCAGAAGTGACCATAAAACTGAATTTCAGTCTGAAAGTATAACAAAGTTTTGTGAAGAACTAGGGATTCATCAAGAATTCTCCTCACCTAAAACTCCTCAGCAAAATGGTATTGCTGAAAGAAAGAATATGACACTTATTGAGGCTGGAAGAACACTACTGAGTGACACTTCTCTACTAGAATATTTCTGGGCTGAGGTAATAAATACTGCATGTCATGTTCTCAATAGAGCTTCCATCACCAAAAGCCACAAAAAGAGACCCTATGAGATTATGAAAGGCAGAAAACCAAATATATCCTATTTTAGGGTCTTTGGTAGCAAGTGTTATGTACTTAACAATGTCAAGACTTACCTAACTAAGTTTGCTGCCAAATCTCAAGATAGGATATTTGTTGGGTACAACAATTGTAGTAGAGCATACATGGTCTACAACTTGACTACACAAGTTGTAGAAGAATATGTTCATGTAGTATTTGATGAATCTAAGCTAATTAACTGTGAGCTGTCTAGCAATTCTTGTAGCTCTATAGGTTTAAAAGAAAAGATGGACATGCTAACTGTTAATGAAGACCAAACTACAAGGCAGAATGAGGAAAATGTTGGTTACTGTCCATGGGGAGTACAAGACTCACAAGTTGCTGATGAAGATAATGAAGTACAGCATGATGGGGAGAATGGAGAAGTTCAAACTGTAGAAGGATTGCCTCAAGTAATAAGATATCTAAAGGATCATCCAGCACACCAAATTATTGGTGATCCAAGACATGGTGTTCAAACTAGAAGCAAGAACATGAACACAGTTCTTTGTTCAATCTTCCTGTCTCATTTGGAACCCAAAATATTTGAATAAGCCATATAGGATTCAAACTGGATTGATGCAATGCAGGAGGAGCTGAATCAATTCAGGAGATGTAAAGTATGGAAGATGGTCCCAAAACCAAAGAATCACAATATGATTGAGACTAAGTGGATCTACAGGAACAAAATAGATGAAAATGGCATCATAGTTAAGAACAAAGCAAGATTAGTTGCTAAGGGCTATAGGCAGGAAGAAGGAATAGACTTTGATCAGACATTTGCTCCAGTGGCAAGATTGGAAGCAATAAGGCTATTCCTTGCCTATGCAGCTTACCAGGGGTTCAAGGTATTTCAAATGGATGTCAAGTCAGCATTTCTAAATGGTAACTTAAAAGAGGAAGTCTATGTTGAACATCCCTCAGGTTTTGTTGATCCACTTTATCATAATTATGTTTACAGGCTTAAGAAAGCCCTATATGGACTGAAACAAGCTCCTAGGGCTTGGTATGAAACTTTGTCTACCTTCTTCATTGAGAACAAATTCTCAAGGGGGAAAATAGACAAGACTCTATTCCTTAGGGAATCAAAAGGCAAGATCATCATAGTCCAGATATATGTTGATGACATTATCTTTGGATCAATAGAAAACAACCTTTGTAGGAAGTTTGCAAAACTTATGCAAGGGAAGTTTGAGATGAGCAGTATGGGTGAGCTTAAATTCTTCTTGGGACTCTAAGTTAGATAGACTGATGATGGCTTGTCCATATCCCAGTCTAAGTTCACCAAGGAGTTAATAAATAAATATGGTATGGAGTCATCCTCCACCATGAGAACTCCTATGGAGTCAAGTGTGCCTATAGGCAAAGATGATGCAGGAAAACCTGTAGATGAGTCTTTGTATAGAGGGATAATTGGCTCCCTTTTATACTTAACTGCTAGTAGACCAGACATCATGTATGCTACATGTGTCTGTGCTAGGTATCAAGTAAGCCCTAAAGAATCTCATTATACTGCAGTTAAAAGAATTTTGAGATATCTCAAGGGAACACCTAATCTTGGCCTTTGGTACCCTAAGAATAGAGACTTTCTACTGACAGGTTATTCAGATGCAGACTTTGCAGGATGTAAGGTAGATAGGAAAAGCACAACTAGAACATGTCAGTTTTTAGGTGGAAGATTGGTGTGCTTGAGGAGTAAAAAGCAGACTAGTGTGGCAATATCCACTGCTGAGTCAGAATATGTTGTTGCAGACAGCTGTTGTGCTCAGATATTATGGATTAAACATCAACTTGAAGACTATGGTCTCAAGGTAAGTAGAACTCCATTATTTTGTGATTCTACAAGTGCTATTTCTATTGCTAAAAATCTTATTTCACATAGCAGAACTAAGCATATAGAAATCAGATTTCACTTCATTAGAGATCATGCAGAAAAAGAATATATATGTTTAGAATTTGTCAATACTAATTATCAAATTGCTGACATATTCACCAAACCACTAGATGAAACTAAATTCAATAATTTCAAAATTGAATTAGGAATGTTGAACATATAATAGAATGACAAATTTGACTAAGTAATTCTGTGTCGACACATAAAGAAGTCTGTGTCGACACATAAAGAAGTCTGTGTCGACACTTAGTAGTTGGTGTCAACACTTCAAGAAAGTTGTGTCGACACATCCAGAAAGTTGTGTCGACACTTAGAATTTGGTGTTGACATAGAGAGTTTCTGACACTTAGTTTGGTGTCGACACATAAAGAAGTTTGTGTCGACACATAAAGAAGTCTGTGTCGACACTTAGTAGTTGGTGTCAACACTTCAAGAAAATTATGTCGACACATCCAGAAAGTTGTGTCGACACTTAAAATTTGGTGTCGACACAGAGAATTTATGACACTTAGTTTGGTGTCGACACATGAAGTAAATCGTGTCGACACATCAAGAAAGTTGTGTCGACACTCAGTTTGGTGTCGACACATAGTAGTAAATACCTCTGTCGAGACCTTAGTATTCTGTGTCGACAACGACTCAACAGTGTCGACACATTAAGTGTATTTCAATGCGCCTTTTGACCTTCTGTGTTTAGAAATATATAAATATGTCGAAAACAAACCCTGTCGACACGCTCTCCAAATTCTCGAGACAAAATCCTTGTGTCGACAACTTCTTCCCTCTTCCTAATCCAAAATTTCTCTCATTCCCAATGACGCCCAAACAAGTCGACAACATTAACAAGGGATATGAACTCGTTCGTGATGCCTTTGACAGTGCGAAACCCGAAATCAAAGCTGTGATTACCCTAATCACAGTCAATGGATTAGAATACCTGGTGTCAGAACCGACAAAGATTTGGAAGAAGGAGATCCTTGAATTTTATGCAGCAGCATCTCTGGATTCAACGGGACTAAAGATTAGGTCCTCAGTTCAAGGCACAAAGGTCAAAATCAGCTTGAAGAGTTTAAGAAAGACTCTACACCTACCCAGAGTTCAAGAAGAAGATGATGTTGCATCTTACAAGACCAAGGAAGCTCTCTAATATTGTGGAATGGATCCCATCACCAAGATTGAAAAGGAGGACCAAACAGCTAGACCCCTAGGAATGGTTTTGTCATGACTAGGTCATGACAAAACCCAAGGAATCTCAAGGAGACCAAGGTCAACCCAAACCTATTTCTGGTCAGCCTAGCCCAAATAGGCTAACCCAAGCTCAATCCTCCTCATTGGCTTCTTAAGGGAATAATGTGCGTGGAAGGGCTGCAAATAGTCCTTCAGATTGACCAAGTCAACTTGGTGACTAGGAGAGAGGGTGAGTGTAACAACCCAAATTCTGGGAGTAGCAAAATTTGGGTGACACGGCCTGGGACACGGGCGTGTCCCAGGGCATGACCCGCTCGGGTCGAAGAGTTGGGCGCATGGTCGACGAAATTTGGTCGACGAAGCTTTTCGATGGTCACGCCCTGTAACACGGGCGTGATACGGGGCGTGTCCCCTCGGTTCGACGAACTGTGCTCGACGATCGTCGAATGTGTGGATCGTCGACTGTAGATCGTCGAGTGTCGATTGTCGAGCATGGGGTACACGACCTGTGACACGGGCGTATCACAGGGCGTGTCCCGCTGTGTCGAAAGATGAGTGTCGATCGTCGAGTGTCGTTCGTCGATCGTCGAGCGTCGATCGTCGAGTATGGGGCACACGGCCTATGACATGGGCGTGTCACAGGGCATGTCTTGCTGTGTTGTCGATGATTTCACTCGACTGGGTGTTGAGTGGGTTACACGCCCTGCGTCACGGGCGTATATTGGCTGACACGGACGTGTCTTGGCCGACACGGGCGTGTACCGCGCGTCATAGTAAGCTCCATTTCTATGATAATGGAGGAGAGATAAATGAGGAAGAAGAGGGAAGGAAACGGTTCGAGGGGATGCCAAAGGCCACATTTAGTGGCTGAATTCAATTCCCCATGGAAGGGGAGAAGTTTCCAGCCATTTCCCCTGGCCATCAGACCCGATTCAGCCCCCCTCCTCCATGGCCGAGCCAAGCCATTAATGGCTTTGAAGGACATTAATGGTCCAGCCCCTCCTCTCCCAATTTGAGGCTTTAAACACCATCAGTGGGTTGAGAGGAACCTTTCCCAATCCTTACCTGAAGATATCAAGCCTCCCCACCGTGTAGTTGCAGAAACCGAGCGACGCAAGCTTTCAGAAATGGCTTCCCGGGGATCTTCCCGACTTCAGGCCGCCGACAAGGTCCAATCCTTCTCCACTCTATGCGTGCTAGATCTAGACTTGTTTAGGTTGAGGAATCAGGCTCAATTGAGCCTGATTGGGAGCTTGTAATTTCAAAATTTCATGGAAAATGGTAGTGTTGAGTTCGCCGGAGACCGCCGCCTTCGGCGGCATGGTCGCCACCAAACGCTAGCCACCACCTCAACGGAGGTGGTGGTGGTGGCCGGCCAGGGAGGTGGTCGGGGTGGCCAGAAAGTGGGCTGGAATAGGCTCCAGGTCGGGCCAATCTCGGCCCTTGGCTGGAGGTTGAGGATGAGCGGATGCCATCCGTTTTTGATCAAGTAATTTAATAATATTAATTGATTTTCTGGAGATTATTTGCAGTTGATGGTTTTAATTATTAAAAATACTTAGCGGCCTCTACTATAAAAGTGTTCAACATAGAAAATGTATCTCTTGCTGTCTATTGTAATGTAAAATTGATTTCACTCAGTTTGGAGTCTTGGTGTGACCACAACACTCGTTTTGGTGCAACCTATACATAGGCATGATCAGATATTAGAATTAGTGCCCACACCAAACCACTCATCCAAATGCTTTGAAATTTTGAAAATAGGCTCCTCATAGCCTTCCTCTTAGACTGTCCAAAAATAAGAATTTTTGGAAAAACTTTTTCTATAGTTTTTGTGAAACATTAATAAACCAATTATAAATTATTTAGGTGTCATAAACACCTCAAACTCCCCCCAAATTTTGGTGGGTGGTCCTAGAGAGCATATTAGGGCTTTGAGAAAATTTTCATCTCATTTGGAGATGTTTTGGTTAGGTATTGATCCAACCCTAGGTTGACCCTTATAGGGTTAATTAGGTCAAAGCACCCCCTTTTGGTTTTGAGTGGTTAAATCACCACAACAGAGGTTGATAATTTGGCCACTGACTTTATATGGCATGTAACACCCTCCAATAGAAATTGGGGTGGTTAAGAGCAGGGTAGCCCCAGAACCCTAGGGTAGGTCCCTTAATGGGGATTTTTAGGGTTTGAAGGTCATTGGGTCAAATGACCTTGGAATGACTTGAAACTTGGTAGATAGGACCATAGGGTTGGTATAGTCCTCTGGTTAAAAGTTTAGGGAACTTAGAAGCCTTAAACCCCCTCAAAACCCTAACCCTAGTTTAGGGCACCAAACCTAATTTGGAGTATTAGGCTAACAAATCACCTTAAAATCACTTGAAATTTGGGTAGAGTAGTGCTTAAAGTTAGTACAAGCTCTGTAGATTTTTTTTATGAATTTATGATGATTATTTTGGATACTTCATTAACAATTTAGTAATTTGTATTATTTACTTAGAAATTTATTATGAAGTAACTACGTGCTGGAAATTGATGAACTTTAGCCAGAGGACGTCTTATTATGTTATAAAGCTCTGTGAATGTTTATGAGATTTTTGGAAGAATATTTCTAAGTGTTGCTTCATTAAGTATTGTTTCCTATAAAAATGTAATTAAATTTATTTTGATGTCTAACAAGCCTACAAAATTATGATTTTTGCACGATGAACCTTTCTGTACCATATTAAGATTACGTAATTTTTATATAATTTTCTGGTGAATAATTTTGGTACTTCCTTCTTTACATATGATTAAGGGAATTATTTTGGATAAATTAATTAGAGGTCAAATAGTTTCTGAAAAATTATGGAAATTAGTATCGAGTAATATATCTCTGTTTATTAGTGATCAAAATTTTTGGGTGGCCATTACTTGAGTAGATCATATAGTTCATGTTCAAAATTGCCCGTGGCCAAACATTTGGGAAAATTCAATAAATATCAAATTAATTAGAAAAATTACGAATCTCTAATTTTAGACTAAACTTGTTATGATAGACCTCTGGTAAATTTTATAGGAGATTTGGAAGACAATCCGGAGTACCACCTTTATACATCTCATATAGTATAGGGCGGTCTGCATATAGTAACTGCGAAAATTGAACTAGAGTGGATAATGAATTTGAAGAGTTGAATCCTTAGTAGGTTGGTGGTTTGGGTAAATAAAGGAGTTCATCATTGGAAGAGTAATTAGGGTACCCCCTAATGGGAGCACAATGTTGCTTAGCATGGTTTGCATATAGTGGATAGGACAGAGATAGGTTGACCCGGAGAGCTCAAACACACTTAGGGTAGTCACACTCAAATAAAAGAGAGGTTTGATCAAGGGTAGGAATCAATAATATTAAGTGTCTTGCAAAAGGGAACTTTGGGCGTAATCCCATCGTAGTTCCTAGTGCCTTCGAGAGCCCCTCATGGGGAATACCTTGGGCAGTCCTGGGCTAACGTAAACCTTAGGGATAATATGGACAAGAGTAACCTCAATAATACCTCCATCTTGCACTCACACTTGTACACGTTGGTGGTGAAAGGATAGCGTAGGCCCGTGCCCTAAAGGCTTATTGGTAGAGTTAAATGGACTCGGTATTGGTTTGGAAGTCCGGGGAGCTGGATGCTCGGGGACTTGGAAAAAAGGAGACTTGATTAGTCCAGGGAGCCGTGGGCTCGGGAATATGGTGAACTAGTAGGCTTGGTAGTCTAAAGAGCTGGAGGCTCGGTACTATAATTAGATACAACTATCATGGTTGCATGTGCATAACAGTGGTGGGTCCTCGGTATTGGATGATCGAACACACTGCCGTCGGTACATTGACTCGGGGAGACTAGCTGGTTTGCTAGGAATAGTACGGGAATGTACGAGAGGGGCTAGACTAGGTAGGGTGTTTACCAGTCTAGGAGTGGAGAGACTCAACCCACTGTCTCCGTTGGCCACGATGAGAGGCTCCTGAGAGTTTAGCTAACTCCAAAAAGGGGAACTAAAGGTCTGTGCGCATAGAGTCGTGTCTGTGAGTTGCACTTGCATATGCACACCATAGCATACTTGCACGTCATAGCATAATCATTGCATTTAACCCCTAACACCTATCATATAAAATGGTATGGGACGTTTTATACGATAGGCCCTGCAAAACGACCCCTTGGTCTATAAGGGTAATCCCTATAAATCAACGGTTATATTTATCGTTGCTCTTACTTACTCTTCTTACTGCTTTTACTTACTTGCTACTCCTTACTGTTTACTATTGTTACACACTTGTTTACTCATGTTTAATTATTGTGATACCCCTGCCATACTTTATTATTTTATTCCTTAAGGTAGATGTCACATGCTTGATTACGCTCTACTTTTGGTCCTCCTTTTCACTCCTTTTCGCCCGGTGCCTAGGAGCCACGGGTAGAGGGGTGGGGTATTGTTGACTGAGTCTAGTTTGACTGACAGTCGTTTGACCACCATATTTTAGGTGATCCGGATGGGAGACAGGTAACAGCCGCAGGAGACACAGCACCAGTAGGGTACGGTGCAGATGGAGATTTGTCTAGTGTAGCTCGGGTGGACAGGCATTCGGATCCGTGAGTGGAGCCGAGTATTAGTAGTTTTACTTTTATGAGTGGATTGTAGTGAGGTTATCATGTACCGGGCTTAAGCCCGTATTCACTTTCTCGCGATGTGGACTATTTATTTGTCATGTGATTTCCTCTTTCTATTGTGGACTTGGATGCTTACACTTTCATTCACTATACATTCTGTCGATGGTGATCGATTTGGTCGGCAGGATCGGCGTTTTGTAGTGATGACCTTCCTGGGTGGGAAGGTGTCACCGCAAAGTGGCAGTTCTGGGTCTAAGACCCCGGTGGTTGTTGCAAAAAAAGGGGTCTTACATCCTCTCCTCCGCCTCTCGACCGGCCTCTTCCTCCATTAGGCCGGCCTCGGTCGCCGACCGGATTACGCCTTTGGCCGGCTTCCACCGGCCGGGTTCTTGGCCATCATCAATTCTCCACCATCCAATATACTCCTGCCATTGTCTCCGTCGGTTACGTGAGTAACCACTCACATAACCGCTCGCATGATCTCCTGTAGTGGAGAAAATGCGTAGTCAAAAATTAAATTTGGTTGCGTATAGTAAAATTATAAAATAATATGTGCATAATGTGTCATTAAATCGGCTTATAAATAGTGATCATGGTGATTATGGACTGCGGAAAGCCGCATAACCGACATAACCACCCATGAAGCGTATAAATAGGGCCCCAAATCCTCCTTATTACTCATTCTCTACTCGGCCGAAAAATCCTCCTACGCATTTTTTCTCCTTCCGCCCTCCTCTTCTTCATTTCTTTCTCCCCCTTCAAAGATCTTCAAGCACTACTTGAAGATCTCATTCGTCTTCAAAGCCTCCTTCAGAGATCTTCATCTTCTCCACCCGGGAAATCCTCCTACGGATTTTTTCTCTCCTTCTACGGATTTTCTCCCTTTCTTGGGCACTCCCACGCACGCTGCCTCTGTGTGTGCTCTTGGGGGCAACCCCTCCTTGTGCTCTCCTGAAAGCGTCGCCTCCTTGTGCGCTCTCGTGCGTATCCATTACTTGAGTGTGCCGCCTCCTTGCACTCTCTCACTCGCATCCATTCCTTGTGCACTCCCGCACGCGCCACTTTCTTACGCTCTCTCGCGTGCATCTCTTCCTTGCGCGCTTTCGTGCGCGTTGCCTCCTTGCACGTGCTTCTATGCGCCTCATCCTCGCGCACCCCCGTATGCTCCGCCTCCCTGCACGCCCTCGCGCGCTCCGCTTCCTTGCGCACTCTCGCGCACATCTCTTCCTTTCTCGCTCCCGCACACTCAGCTTCTTTGTGCGCTTCCGCGCGTACATCTTCCTTGTGCGTTCTTGCGCGCGTCTCTTCCGGGCACGCTCCAGCACGCTTCGTCTCCTTATGCGCTCTCGCGCGCGTCTCTTCCTTGCGTGCCCCCACGCGCTTTTCCTCCTTACGCGCTCTCATGCTCGTCGCTTCCTTGTGCGTTCTTGCGGATGGCTCTTCCTTGCGCGCACTTGCGCGCTCTATCTTGCGCTCTCGTGCATGTTGCATCCTTGAGCGCACCTCTTCCCTCCGTGCTCCGCGCGCTCCCCTCCAGGAAGCGTTCTGCGCGCTCTCCTCCAACAAGCGCCCTAGGCGCTCTCTACCAGCAAGCGCTTCGCGCGCTGTCCTCCAACAAGCGCCCTGCGCGCTCTCTACCAGTAAGTGCTCCGCGCGCTCTCCTCCAACAAGAGCCTGGCACACTCTCTACCAGTGAGCGCTCCGCGCGCTCTCTATCAACAAGCGCTCCATGCGCTCTCCTCCAACAAGCGTAATGCATGCTCTCTACCAGTGAGCGCTCTGTACGCTCTATATTAGCGAGCGCTCTGCGCGCTATCCTCCAAAAAGCGCTATGTGCACTCTCCTACAACATGCGCCTTGCGCGCTCTTGATCAACAAGCGCCATGTGCGCTCTCTGCCAATAAGCGCCCCACGCGCTCAAGAGCAAGCGCTCCATCCAACGATAAGACATCCACACCACGCTTCTCCAAGAGACAATCTGAGACGAGACGCAGAGGATAAGACGCACTGAGCACGCCCCCGACGCTTTAATCCCCAGACATCAGAACGAGTGCACCAAGCTGCTCTCGCCTCCAAGAACTATCAGAGAACTCCAGAATACAACAATCGCATCGCTCCACGCAACACACACAAAAATAATTAGCTCCGTGAACGCTGACCTATCACCCTCCGAACTCTCTCTCTCTCTCTCTCTCCGCAGTAATTGTAATGAGAGGCGTGGTGTTTCCCTCGAGTGCTTGAAAATGTTTTGTAACAGCGCTCAAATTTAGTGGAGATTTGGTCGGCACAGATCGGACTATTGATTTTTCACCCAATTGACGAATTTTCTATGTCAAAAAAAATGTATTGTCAGCTTTTTTTTCTCTGTGACTGTGTGTGCGCTCGACTGTTCCGTTGCGTAAGACGGTTTAAATTAATCCGGTCCGACCGAACCATCAAATTTGATCGCAACAACTTCACTTTCATCTTTCATAATAAATTTACGTGAAATAATAATTCTCATTTAAGCCGTAGATAGTAAAAATTCTGATGGAGGCGCCGGCCCTCAACATAACGATGGAGGCGACAACCCTCAACATGACGCCGATGCTACTGGCACGCTTACGGATGATGGTGCCTCTCCGATCAAAGACGCGCGTCGCCGCGACAACCAATTTGATAAACGCCATCGCCGCTACAATCTCCGGCCGCGGCGCCATAATAATTAATTAATACTTATAGATATTCTCTTATAAGTATTAATTAAATACTTGCATGTTTTGTTTAATTGCACTTTTGTTGGGATAATATTTAATCTTTGTTATTGGGCTGCATGTAGCCGTTTCATTTTGTAAGCCTATAAATAGGCCATTATATGGGATAATCATTCATTGAATGAAAATTTGAAATTTGAACTCCTAAAATTGGAATTCTCTCCTCCTTCTCTCTTTCCTTCTCTCTTCCTAGCCAAAAGAGGCATCCCCCCTCTCAAATTTTTGCCCCCCTCCTTCTCTCTTCATTCTACCTTCTTCATCCCTCTTGTTACCCCGCAACCTCCACGATTTCCCTCAACCCCCTCTCTACTAGTCGGCCATCATTGGAGGAGAAGATCCGATTGAAACAACTAAAGGCTTGGGAGATCTTCTACGGCGCAGCGGAGAAGACGAGCGAGTTTATTCATTCTATTGGAGTACCTTCCGTGGAGTACAAAGGAGAGCGATCTTTTCTAGTGGATCCAACATCCCGGTTCTATTTTTCCGAGAGGGGTAACGAAACTTCTACTCAAGAGTTTTTCTTTTCTTAGATCGTTTTTGTGGTGGACGATTTTAGCGTGATTTTTCGAAACGAATAAAATTTCGCGGAGTTTTCTTTTATAGATCTGTGGTTTTCGTTTGACTTTCTGAATACTATTGAGAGGATTGGCGATCCTCGTTATTTCTTGTTGGAAAAATATCAACCGTTTGCGAATCGGGATTTTCTTGGTAGATCTTTCTTTGGTACAACATCGCTCGAACGGACGCGAACATTCGTCCTTTATTTAGCTTGATTAGATCTCGGCCTTTAGCCGTGGTTTGATCTCCAAGCGGGTTGGCTATCCGTACATTAGCGCGAAAGATAAATAAAAAATAATATTGTGCTGCTGCGTTTCGTTGTTGTGCGGAAAAGAGAGCGTGTGAGCGTGGCGAACATAATCCTACGTCATCTGTGTAGGCTCTTAGGACGGTGCTACATCAACTTTGGTATCAAAGCGAGGTTCACGTCAGTTTCCTAATTGGCACCCCCCCCCCTCTTTTTGGGCACGTTAACACACACTCACTCGTTGCATGGTATTTCATTAAAAATATATATATATATTTAAGTTTTTGGTCTGCAAATAGCGGCCTAAAATTTTCTTAATTTTTCTCAAAAAAAAAAAAAAATTGTTTGGAAATTCTCTATCTTATTTTTAATAAGAAATCCAAAAAAAAAATTATTTTTCCTTAAGTCATTATTTTTATTAAGTTATTTTAAAAGTTAATAGCTGGTCTGCAAATAGCGGCCTATATTTTTATATTTTCAGGAAAATTCAAAAATAAATTTTTTTTAATAATACTCATATTTTTTACATCAAGAAAATCTATTTTATATAATTATAACCTTAGTGGCTAAGCGTGAACAATTACATCTTTGAAAATTAAATATGGTCAGGTTATTTAGTCATTGCATGTGCACCAGTTCTGAGTGAGTTTTCTCTCCGTTTCTCACTAAATGGCATATGGCATATATGCTACCCAGTTAGAATATTCCTATGCTAAGGATATGGCTAAACACACCCCTAGGGCACACCACATTTATCCTACTTATGACGGTTTAGAGTATCCCCAAAATTTTAGAGATTGGCTTAAGGGATTAGAACAATATTTTAATTGTCACTTATGGGATGAATACGAAAAGGTTAGCTTTGCCCGAGAGCGATTAGTAGGTCGAGCCCGATTATTTTGGTTAAACGAAGAGCATCGTGTTGGTAGTTATCATTATGCTTGGCCGCACATGCGTAGCCTCCTCTCGGATCAATTTGATCCCGCCTACCTGCGCACTAATAGCACCACACCCGTTAGTAAGAATAGTTATGGCACCAGACCCGTATCTGCTTATAGGAGTGACCCTACGCCTCAAGATAGATCCTATCCCCAGAGAGGTAGTAATACCCAAAGTGTGTCTAGTCCCACCTATAGGGAACATAAGCCATTTAGACCCCAAAATTTAAACTCGAAAGAGGTTACTATAAGGGTGCTTGCTTCTTTAGCCTCGACATCTAGGCCCTTTGGTATAGTGACTGATACCTCTGAGGATTCTTACGTGGATATAGAATCTCTGGATGGTGAAGTTAATCAGCCAGGTGAGAGTCTTCCTTCACTTACGATAGTGCCTGACTCTCATGTTGAACCTGAGGATGTGAATAGGACTAAGCCCGTCACTGAGGACGAGGCAATTCTCGGTGACGCTTTTAGTGACGTTGAGGAGATTGGTTACCCTAGTGACCTAGACGAGGATTTCTCCCCTGAGGAATCATCTCCACCCCCCTTCGACGATATTTTAGTCAGGGAGTCATCTGATTACCCTGAGTCAGAAGACGTTCCTGCTGAGTCGGTAGAGTCATCCAATGTTGAAAGCTTACCTGTTACTAAATTAGGTGATGACTTGCTAGGACCTGGTATTATTATGGTTGACCCAGAATTAATGGATGTTTCAACTGTATTGGAAGAGTCATCTTGGGCTGGTTGTTCAATTTGGGATAATCTTATTGTGATACATCCGGGAGTTAGTTCATTTACGGTATCAACGCCGCTTAAAAGTCAAGTTAATTTTGATACTCCCCGGGATTCGATTTGCCCATCCCTTTATTTTGATTGTGACGATGCACCCACTTCATGGGAAGAGTTGGTTAACGAAGGATGTGTCGTTTTGGAAAATTTACACTGTGGGGAAAAATTATCTTTGGATGACGGTAGCCCTGAGGGCCAGAAAGACATTTCATTGATGATAGCTCCTTTACCTGGGGCCCAAAACTGTTTAGAAATTTTGTCGGATACGATTTTGCCTACCTATGATACGATCACTAATTCTGAATTAAATGAAGTATCGAGTGAGTTGGAAGACTTGTCGGCTGAGTTTTCAGTGAGGACGAATCCACTGTTTAATTTTTCCTATGATTTTAACGGCCTGCAACCGAAGGCTTGTTATTGGACGAGTAATCTGTATTTTGACGTTGAGTGTGACTTAACTTCCCCTACGGAATCAACCATGTTGACTCTCCCTCCGGTTCATTTAACTCGAGTAGACGATTTGTTAGGACACGAGCTAGTCATTCCTAGCCCTTTATATTTGGAGAAGTTTATTATTATCGCCTCCACATTAGGCTTACTTAGATGGATGTGGGTAAACGTAGTTGGTGACGAGCGTTTTCTGCTGGCTATTCATTACGAAATTTTTATATCAAAATTTAATTCCAAATTTAAAACGAAAACGTTAGGCTCCACTGAAATAATTTTTGAATTTAAAGAACCCGTGCCACCTGACATAGTTCCGTTATTTTCTACTATTAATTCTAGTCATGTTGCACATGGGTTCACCACACACGGTACAAAACTCATGTTGCTTATGGGTACAAAACTCATGTTTTCGTCGGCCTATCATCCCCAAATGGATGGGCAAATGGAAGTGGTCAATCGAAGCTTGGGCGGATTACTTCGTTGCTTAGTGGGAGATCATAAAGGTACATGGGACCTTATCCTTCCTCATGCTCAATTAGCTTACAATAATTCAAAGAATAGGTCCACCGGTTTGTCTTCGAATGAGGTCGTGCATGGTTATAAGGCCCCCGTGCCTCTTGACTTGGTCCCGTTACCATCATCTTTTAAATCTAGTCATTTTGCCCAGGATTTCGCCTCGCACGTCCACAATCTCCATAAGCACATTAGCGATCAATTAGCTAAAAAATATGCTATTTATCAATCAAACGCTAACATACATCGGCGAGCGGTCTCCTTGAATATTGATGATTTGGTAATGGTTCGTCTCACCCCTGAACGGATGCCTTCGGGCAGTATAAAGAAATTGGTGAATAGGAGAGCCTGTCCTTTTCGAGTGTTAAAGAAGTTGGGCGAAAATGCATATTTATTACAGATACCCGCTGATTGGGGAATTTCCCCTGTTTTAACGTTTCGGATTAACGCTTTATGTCGCTCCACCACCTGAACTTTCTGTCTCGCCGTTTAATATTTCCACTAAATCTTCTAATGGGGTGGGTGGTGAGATTTTTCCTGGATCGCTCTCTCCTGCGGACTCTACGAGAGGTAAGCCACCTAATGATGATGAAACTTGTTTTTCTTCTTTGCCTAACGCATTTCCAAGGTTCCCCCGGACCGATTTCTTGCCTAACAGGATATTGCAGGATGCTGTGTTTCCAACTCCCGACGGTGACGTTCGCAGGTTCTTGATTCGGTGGCGTGGTTGTACTGCTTCAGACGACTCTTGGCTCTCTGCTTCAGAAGTGGATCTACTTGATGCGGAACTCCTACGTCGTTATGTTCCTGCACACTCATCGGTGATGAGTATTTTCGAGCGGGGGAGGATTGATGGAGGCGACCGCCCTCAACATGACGATGGAGGCGACAACCCTCAACATGACGCCGATACTACTGGCACGCTTACGGATGATGGTGCCTCTCCGATCAAAGACGCGCGTCGCCGCGAAAACCAATTTGATAAACGCCATCGCCGCTAACATCTCCGGCCGCGGCGCCATAATAATTAATTAATACTTATAAATATTCTCTTATAAGTATTAATTAAATATTTGCATGTTTTTTTAATTGCACTTTTGTTGGGATAATATTTAATCTTTGTTATTGGGCTGTATGTAGCCGTTTAATTTTGTAAGCCTATAAATAGGCCATTATATGGGATAATCATTCATTGAATGAAAATTTGAAATTTGAACTCCTAAAATTGGAATTCCCACCTCCTTCTCTCTTTCCTTCTCTCTTCCTAGCCAAAAGAGGCATCCCCCCTCTCAAATTTTTGCCCCCCTCCTTCTCTCTTCATTATACCTTCTTCATCCCTCTTGTTACCCCGCAACCTCCACGATTTCCCTCAACCCCCTCTCTACTAGTCGGCCATCATTAGAGGAGAAGATCCGATTGAAACAACTAAAGGCTTGGGTGATCTTCTACGGCGCAAAGCGGAGAAGACGAGCGAGTTTATTCATTCTATTGGAGCACCTTCCGTGGAGTACAAAGGAGAGCGATCATTTCTAGTGGATCCAACATCCCGGATCTATTTTTCCGAGAGGGGTAACGAAACTTCTACTCAAGAGTTTTTCTTTTCTTAGATCGTTTTTGTGGTGGACGATTTTAGCGTGATTTTTCGAAACGAATATGAAAGTCCACCCAGTGTCAACTATCCTCAACTATGGGGGGGGGATAGGTGACGTGCAGCGTTTTTGCGGAATTTAAAATTGTACCTGCACAATAAAAATAAACAGCATAGCACACAGAATACACAAGCTATTTATAGTGGTTCCCCGATTTGGGTACATCCACTTTCCCCCTTCGACCTATCTCCCAACAAGGGACGACTCGGTCTCTTCACCAACAGGATTGAAATCCAATCCTTGCACTATCGGAAGGAACCCTTCCACACGTAGGAGTCAACACTCCCACAACATGGGTTACACCCAACCCTTACAATTAGGAACCAACGTTCCCTTACAACAAAAGTAAAACTAGAATGTACAAGAGATACAAACTACGTTTGGAGACTACGGTGTCCATCTTTGTTGACGACGTGTTTTTGAAGTCCACAAAGAGTCCACAACCCTAGATCTCTCTTGGAGAGAATCTCCCCGGAACCGGCGGCGGCAAGATGGGCGGCGGCTAGGTTCATGGGATTGGCAGCGACAACGATATGCGGCTGCTGTACTCTGGAGATCCAAACTTCGTAGCGAAGCATGCTAGGTCTACCAACGGTCACTCTAGGATCAGTCGTCTCGATCGATTCGGACAGGGAAGTTTTTCCCGATCAACAAATCGAGAGACAAGGGATCTCTGGATAGACGTGTGAGACTCTAAGCTTGGCTAAGCTTCTGTCGTCGGAAGATCAGGAAGAAATCTCGATCAAAAGCGGCGACCAACTAGCGCGAGCGGCGACGGCGGCGGCGGAGCAGTTTCGCGATTTTAGGTTAAGATCGGCTCGGCTTCTTTCTGTGTATTTTCACTATTCAAAAATACCCCTATATATACACAAGTAAACACCTTAAAGACCGTTGTGGGTCCCACAAGAAGAAATCCTAAATCTGGTTCAAAATAGTGCCAGCGGCAGAATCCGGTTCAGGGGGTTCCAGAAAATCGTCTAAGGCAAAATCGGCGAGAATCGAAGAAGATTCCCGCCGAATCGGCGAGAATCAGCCAGTGATTCTCGCCGAATCACTTGATGATTCTCGACGAATATTACTTGGCCCTGATCTGCTCAACGAGGGATTCGTTGAGAATCAGTAGTGATTCTCGACGAATATTACTTAGCGCCGCTTTGAAGTAGCTGGATAGAGTCGGCGAGAATCAGCCAATGATTCTCAACGAATCGGCGAGAATCACTAGTGATTCTCGCCGAATCGGAGAGAATCACTTGGTGATTCTCGTCGATTTACACTTGGACGATTTTTCGTCTCTCCACCCATGAGTTGCTCCTTGACCCATCCTTGCTCCTTGTCTGCTCTTGCCTTAACACAGCCCTATACTTGAAATTAAGTACACTCCAATAGAGAGAGTACACGTAGGGCAACACACTGATCTGCTCAACGAGAGATTACGTCGTGCAGACCCGTGTATATTGACCTACTGCACCCTGACATTGGTGTGCACTTAGCGTGGAAAAACTGCAAGCACAACTTGAAATATTTTGTCAAAAACATTGTCTATTTACCTTAGCTTGTTCAGGGCTTCTTCAAATCAGGTACGTTGTGGATACAGTACCCAACAATCTCCCCATATTTGAAGAAGCCTAAACCCTACAAGCTAAGGTGAATAAAGCGTATGGGAATGAAAATCATAACCTTGAAATAAGTTGAGAGAGATATTCATTACCGATACCAATTTCGTGCGGGCAAACTTTGGAGCCACCTTAGCCTTAGCCGAGAGGGTAATCTCCCCCTTTTGGCTTCTGCAAATCTGGGTCTGTAACATTTGATCCCTTGCTCCCCCTCAGTTCTTGCATCTATGCTCACACTTGAGTTCCTTGCTCCCCCTCAGATCTTGCACGAGCCTGGATCTTCTGTAGTCTTCATTCCTCATAGTTTAGCATTCCCAATTTAGTTTTGAAAAGACTGAACTTGGCTTCGTCTAATGGCTTTGTGAATATATCTGCAATCTGCTTGTCCGTGGGGACATAACAGAGAGAGATGTCCTTGTTCTCCACGTGCTCCCGAATGAAGTGGTAGCGCACTTCAATATGCTTCGTTCTGCTATGCGATACCGGATTGTTGGCAATTGCAATTGCACTGGAGGAGTCGCAGTACATTGGTATTTCCTTGAACTGAAGGTCGTAGTCGGCTAACTGGTTTCTGATCCATAGGAGTTGTGCGCAACAGCTGCCTGCCGAGATGTACTCAGACTCTGCTATGGAGGTTGCAACACAATTCTGTTTCTTGCTGTTCCATGAGATAAGCCTCCTGCCGAGGAATTGACACGTCCCGGAGGTGCTTTTTCTGTCATCCCTACTCCCTGCAAAATCAGCATCTGAAAAACCTATTAGCTCGACATCATTGTTTCTCGGGTACCACAAGCCAAGATTGGGAGTACCTTTAAGGTATCTTAGAATTCGCTTCGCAGCGACATAGTGAGATTCCTTAGTGTTCACCTGATATCTGGCACAGACACATGTGGAGAACATGATATCCGGTCTACTGGCAGTAAGGTAGAGCAGGGATCCAATGATGCTTCTGTATTTGGTTTCATCGAAAGGTTTACCTTTCTCATCCTTATCCAGAGATATAGTGGATCCCATTGGAGTCCTCATAGAGGTTGCATTCTCCATACTGAATTTCTTAAGGAGTTCATTTGTGAACTTCGTCTGAGAGATGAGGATTCCATCCTCAGACTGTTTCACTTGAAGTCCCAAGAAATACTTGAGCTCTCCCATACTGCTCATTTCAAACTTTCCTTGCATAAGTTTAGAAAACGTTTTGCAAAGATTGTTGTCCGTTGAGCCGAATATAATGTCATCGACATAGATTTGCACCAGCAAAATCTTGCCTTTAACTTCCCTGAGAAACAATGTCTTATCTATTTTACCTCTAGAGAACTTGTTCTCAAGAAGAAACTAGATAAAGTCTCATACCAAGCTCGTGGAGCTTGTTTTAAACCATATAAAGCTTTATTAAGAAAATAAACATGATTGGGATAAGTAGGATTGACAAAACCTGGGGGTTGAGCGACGTATACTTCCTCTTTCAGGTCTCCGTTCAAGAATGCTGATTTCACATCCATTTGATAGACTGTGAATCCTTTGTGCGAAGCATACGCCAAGAACAATCTGATTGCCTCGAGCCTTGCTACCGGTGCAAAGGTCTGGTCGAAGTCAATCCCCTCCTCCTGTCTGTAACCTTGAGCCACCAGCCTGGCCTTGTTCTTTATGATGACACCATGTTCATCCAGTTTGTTTCTGAAGATCCACTTGGTGCCAATCACATTCTGCTTGTGTGGTCTGGGAACCAGCGTCCAAACGTTGCATCGTTCGAATTGATGTAGTTCATCTTGCATGGCCAAAATCCATGCCGCGTCTTTGTTCGCCTCGTCGAACTTCTTTGGCTCAACCTGTGACAGGAAGCTAAGATGCAAAACTTCATTAATAGTACCTCTTCGAGTTCTGATACCGACATGAGGATCTCCGATGATCTGATCTCTAGGATGATCCCTCACGTGTCGGAGCTCTAGAAGTCTGGCGTCTGGAGCTTCGACTACTTCTTGGGCTTCTCCTTCTTCTAAGAGATTTGTTCCATTTTGATCTTCAACATTCCCAGATGACATGGAGGTGGAAACTTTGACGTACTTAGGAGTTTCATCTTTAGCGGTCTCATTGAGACTCAGCTATTCAAGTCGTGCACCTGCATCTTCAAGAATACCACTGGAAGAATTGCTGTTAAGCAAACTTCCTTCATCAAATACAACATTAATTGATTCTTCTACCACTAGGGTTTTCTTATTGAAGACCCTATATGCCCGACTGTGGGAACTATAGCCCATGAATATAGATTGGTAGAAGCAAGGTACAACTTTTAGGGTTTAACATTTCGCAAACAGGCGGAACTTCTTAGTCTTTTCTCTCGTCATTGTTGTAGAGCTTGAAGCTGAAGTTCAAACCTACTGATCTAAATGTTCACCCAGTTAGTTGTAGCTATCTCCACCTACTACAACAAGTTCAGAAGTGATTTCTGAGAAATAAGAAGAAGCAGAGCCTTCAAACTTCTGTGGTCAAGGTTAACTATTTGAAGAATAAAAAGAAATGTCTACTCCTTTGTCTTCAACAGCAAGTTCAGAGACTTGTGTTTCTGATATACTTCCAGCATAAGCAACAATTTATTGAAGATCAACATTCTGGTTGCTGAGAAGAGGTTAGGGCTGAGTTAACTCAGCTCAGGAAGCAATAGACTTAGAGAAATTCTATGGAGTCAAATCAACGACAACAAAACTCCTTCTTTTCTGTAGGATCCTTTGGATCTGAGTTGTAGGCCTATTTTACAAAGGCTGAGGTAGGATCCTATGTGGATCTGAGGTAGGGCAGTTTGCATGAGAAAGGAGAGACATTCTATCGAAGGTAGGGCCATTGTGCTTGAGTTGTAGGATCCAGCTTTGGATCTGAGGTAGGCCTTTGTTCCTGAGTTGTTGGATCCAGCTTTGGATCTGAGGTAGGGCTTTTATGTCTTAGCTGTAGGAGATTTATCCTCACAAGAATATTAATTTAGTCTAAGGCAGGTGATCTTTGGACCACTGAGTTATAGGAGCAAGCTTTCTCTGAGGTAGGGCTTTGTTCCCGAGGTAAGTCTTGGAGGAGACTGGGAGATCCCGAGGGATCTATGTTGTACACTCCAAAGAGCCGGGTTTTGGAAAAGTGACTTATCTAACACACTGTTAGAAAGGTGGGAGGGACATTGGATGTACCTAAAATCTGGGAAACCATAATAAATCTGGTGTGTTGTTTGTGTTCATGAAAGCAAGTTAACTAAGCTAACTTAACACAACTAAAACACAAAGAAAATCAAGAATTCTTAAAAGAGACCCAAGACCTATTCACTCCCCCCCCCTCTAGTTGTTTAGTTGTCATTGAAAACTAAAGAATTTCAAGTGGAATCAGAGGGAGGTTGCTCAAGAAGGACTTAATAGTCTGAGTGATCTCCAAGGGCAGCTACAAGTACTAAACTTTTGGTTTAGGAGAGAACAATAAGGAGCTGGGTTCCATGAAGCTTCCAATATGCAGGAAGGAGAACTTTGGAATCTGGAAAGAGAGTATCATACTCTTCGTGGAAGCATCTGACCCTAGGATCTTTGTTACTGTAAAGAAGGACCTTTCATCCATATGAAAGTCTCAGTTCTGGATGCAACAGTCCAGATACCAAAGAAATATTCTGAAATGAGTCATATTGGCTACAATGGATAAGAGGGCACAAAACATTATTGTGAGTGCCACAAATGACTTTAACTTCCAAAACCTTGTCCACTGCAAGATGTCCTGGGAAATGTGGGACACTCTAGTGGTCTACATGGAGGGAACTGAAGAGCTCAGAGATCATAGGAAGTTCAAGCTTAACCCGGAGTATGAGGCATTCAGGCAGTCCAAGAGAGAGCATAGTTATTTGTTATAAAAGATTCTTAAGAATATTGAATGAGATGAGCACCCATGGGAGGGCCTTAAGCCATTATGAGCTTAATGACAGGTTCTTAAGGTCTCTAACTAGAGACTGAGACTCCAAGATATGTGCCATCAGAGAGGTAGCAAAGCTAGCTGATACTCCACCTCATACACAATTTAGAAAGCTGCTCTCTTATGAGATGCATCTGGCTGCTAAAAAGAGGAGGATACCATCAGTAGATCCCAGGTCAAGCAAAAGTCTTTGGCCTTCAGAGCAGACAACACCAAGAAGAACAAGGAGAGGATTGTCTCTCCTCCAAGGAGGCCTACTGATTTTGAGAGCACAGGGCCATGCTCATCTGACAGCAGCTTGTCAGATAAAGACTTTGCTGCCTTCTCCTGGAATTTTCAGAAGTTGATGACTAGGAAGCAGTGGAGGAGCTGACCATCCTCCTCCTGTCACAAGAAGAACTGCTCCAAGAGAGACAGGTATGATTCTAAAACTAGTAAACATATTTCCTCTAAATTGGTTTGTTATTGCTGCAGCAGAACTGCGCATGTGATTATTGACTGCCTAGTAAAGAGTAGAGATGCTGGTGAGAAAGAGGTCCACTAACACAAGGGCAAGAAGGAAAAATATTTCATTGTAAAGAAGGAGAAGAGCTGGAGTCAGTCTGACTCAGCATCTTATGAATCTGAAGAAGAGGAAGCCTACATTGGGCCATTTGTTGTTGAAGAAGAAGCTGGAGAAGCTGTTGAAGGAGCAAAAGATTATCTTGCCGCCATGATAGGGATCAGGGCCCCTCTATCACATTCAATTAGTGACCTAGAGGAGGATGAAGATGAAGAAGAAGCCAACAGTTGCTATGGGCTAATGGCCAGGTCTGATGAAGAATCCAGCCAGGGTCAGCCTGGTCCATAATAAGTATTCTCTTTATCCTGCTCATCTTCTGAATCAGATTATGAGACTAGTCCAAATTCTAATGCATCATCATCTAGTGATGATGATGGGTTAGAATTTGAAGAAGATGTCAATCAATTGATTGACAAGTATGGTGCACTTCTGTATGATTTCAAGAGAAGCAAGAAGTTGGCCAAGAAGTAAGTTGAGGAGATTACCTCCCTTCAGCTTATTGCTTCCTAATAGGTTGAGACAATAACCCTACTAGATCAAAAGGCTAGGGAAATCAGCCAACTAGAAAATATCTCTCTCATTCAGATTGGCACCATCATGTTCAAGAATAGTCTCATTAAGGATCTTGAAGAAAAACTCCGGAGGGAGAAAAGGATAGTGTCTAGTTAATCTAAGCTAAGTATTGTGTTGCCCTTAGTAGACTCATCCTCTCAAAATGGTAAGAATGGGTTGGGATTTAAGGGAAGCACAAGAGTTGCCTACTCTAAAGGGAAAGGAAAAACTCCAGTTCAGCCTTTGGCATCCAACCCTCCCATTCCCTTTAAGAAAGTTCTGTTACCTTCAAATAGGTATGACCAAGAGAGCATCTATGGTCACTGGATGAATGGTAGATCCACAAGTGTGAATAAAGATGTTCACAACTATAGAGGAAGGTATAGTAGGGGAATGAGTGCCTTTAAGGCTCCCCATGAGGAAATTCAAATGGCACATCATGGACAATTTGTCTTTGGTACCCCAGCCCCCACTCTCAAGGACAAGGCAGTGGCCTTCACTCAAAACTATACATCAAAAACTCAGACCTAGGGTAAGTCTATCAGTAGGCCAGATATGTCCATCTCTAATGCTATAAATAGCATACCATCTGCAAAGAAGACTGCTGAAATGGCTTTCAGAACAAGCCAAGAAAGTCTGAAGAAAGACTCACCTTTAGTCAGATCCTTGCTGAAAGGAACTACTGCAACTCTCCTTCTATACAGTTAACAGTTAACCAAACAACAGGACCTGCTCAGAAAAGAAGATATAACATTCATGAGTGTTGGTGCTATGGGAAAGTGGGGCATTTTGCCTTAGATTGCTGGCAAAATCCTACTGTACCGAGAGCTAGTGTTAGTCTTCCTGTCAGAAAATATGCAAGAAGACATGTTCATTTTTTGGGTAATCAGAACCTAGGACCCAATAATTATTAAGGTCTTAAGGTAAGATAAATTATGTCTTGTATGTAAGTCCAAGTGCTCATACTCCTCTATGGTACTTAGATAGTGGTTATTCCAGGAACATGACTGGAACAAGGAGCAATCTAAAGAAGTACACTCCAGTGTACGATGGACCCAAAGTAATCTTTGGTGGTTTAGATAGAGGAGTGAGAATAGGCTATTGTAATATTACCAATGACATAGTCACCATCTCAAAAGTGGTTTATGTTGAAGGGTTGCAACACAATCTCATAAGCATAAGCCAACTCTATGATCTTGGCTATGTCATTTCATTCCACAAGAATCGGTGCCAAATTAAGAGGTCAAGTGACCAAGAGGTCATCTTGACAGGCACTAGGAGTGAAAATCTTTATTGCTTAAACTTTTTGTATCTTACCAAAGACTCTCCTTTTTGTCTAGTTGCAAATGAGAAAGTCTCATATTGTGTATAATGGCACAAAATACTAGCTCATTTGAACTATAAGACCATTGACAAGCTCTTTAGTGAAGAGCTACTTACGAATAGTCCCAAGATGAAATGCATCAAGGAAGGCATTTGCTCAGCATGCCAAAAGAGCAAGCAGACCAAAGCTTCCTTCAAGGACAGTGGGACCAAAGATTCTGTGAGGTGTTTATACCACATGCATATGGACTTTTTTGGTCCTATGCCAGTTTATAGTCTAGGTAGGAAAGTCTACATCCTTGTGGTGGTTGATGACTATTCTAGGTTTGCTTGGGTTTTCTTTCTTAATAAAAAGTCTGAAACCCTTTATATCTTCAAGACTTTTGTCAAGCAAAATTAGAATGAACTAGACACCACTATGGTCAAAATCAGGAGTGACCATGGCACTGAATTCCAGTCTGAAAGCATGACAAGATTCTATGAAGAGCTAAGGATTCATCAAGAATTATTTTCTCCAAGAAAACCCCAGCAAAATGGGATTGTTAAGAAGAAAAATATAACTCTCATAGAGGCTGTTAGGAACTTGGTGAGTGACACATCTCTCCCAGAATATTTCGGGGTAGAGGCAGTAAATACTGCATGTTATGTCCTTAATCGAGCCTCTATCACCAAGAGGTATAAGAAGACTCCCTATGAGATTATGAAGGAAATAAAACCAAACCTGGCTTATCTCAGGATCTTTGGTTGTAAGTGTTATGTGCTGAATAATGGGAAGTCTTATGTGACTAAATTTGTTGTCAAGTCCTATGATGAGATTTTTGTTGGGTACATCAATCATCGTAAGGCCTATAGGATCTACAACTTGGAAAGTCAAGTTGTAGAGAGTCTGTTAATGTAGTTTTTGATTAGTTAACTATGATTAACTGATACGATTGTTTTTGCTCTATGTAAAAACTATGTGGATAGGCATAAACTAGATTGATTTTAATCTCAGGCAAGTGCACCTATCGATCAGAGTATAGGAGAAATTTACATCTCGTGTCGTATTCCACAGGGCCTTTTCAAGTTCTCGTACTCAATCTCACTCTATTATCGTACCTATAATTAAAATTGAGTGCTACCCTAAATTAACCTAACTAGGACTACTTGGATAAAGTGACATTGGAGAATTAAGGATAGTAAAAAGCAGAAAATCTAAGAATAATCACATGAGAATAATTACTCATTAGTTCAATTCTATGTAATTACATAATAATAAGATTATAAAAATTGTTGTATTGTAAGGGTTAAACATTTATCGAAATCTGTCTCGAGCAATTCAATACCTAAACTTAAGTTGAGTAAATTTTCTCTCGAACAATTCACAATACTCAAATTTGCACTAATAATAAGAAACCCTATCTAATACATAAATTCATGAAATCCTATCTCTAAGATACTATGAGTCCAATTATCTGTATTACCATCATCCAAACAACATATCTCTCGATCATGCAATTTCAAATACAAAGAGAAAGAACATTAGAACATGAACATATGAACATCATCACAAACATCCAATTTCTCAATCTAGAAGTTTGACATTGAAGTAAAACAAGTTCTAATTTCAAGTCTAATATCAATCTCATTATTAGCAAACATACATACGAATAAAATACTAAATGTCTGATATAAAAACTAACATACATGATTACCGAATTGCTCAAGAAAATAAGTTGAAAGAATTAGTACCTAACCACCTAAAGGGGGGGTGAATAGGTGTAATTCCTTTTTCTTGCAAAGCAGCAAATCTGTTCAGTTAAATAATCAATAACAGCTAGATCTACAGCTATCACAGCAAACACATCACAGAATCATACAATCACAGAGTGCACACAGGTTTTATAGTGGTTCCCCAAGGTCTGGGTACATCCACTTTCCCCCTTCGCCTAACTAGTAGTGTGCTAGATTCAGCCTAACTTCTGCTCTTCACCTCAGATCCACAGATCTTACAGCTCAGAACCCAATCAAGGTTCCTACAACTCATAGTGAGTCCACATTCCTACAACTCAGACACACAGCCCTACCTCAGCCTTCAACAAGGCCTACAACTCAGAGATACCAATCTCCTACAGCTCAGGCACACTGCCCTACCTCAGCCTTCAACAAGGCCCACCACTCAGAGATCTAAATCTCCTACAACTCAGCCTTTATAATTTAGTCTTACAGCTCAGATCTTAAAAGATCCTACAGAAAATAGTTTTAAGTTTGTAATAACCACCACCCAGATAGAGAGAGAAGGGATGGATGGTTTCTTGATCAGTTCTTGGAAGAAACTGATGGTAGAGGACAACCACTCTTAGCTTTCTTCAAATCTTCTTGAATCTAAAACCAGTGGGTTGAACTCCTGTGAAGTTGATCTTCAATCAGCTCCTTTCTTGAAATTCAGATCTCAATCTGAATCCTTCTTAGCAGATTGGTTCAGGATCTGCACGTGAGGGACTTGATGATGAAAGCCCCTTTCTTCTTTGGAGCTCTCTCTCTCCAAATTCTTCAGTTTCTCTTTCTTCAGTATTCTCTAATCTGTGATCCTCAATGAATGATGATCTTCTATTGAAGGAGAAAGCCTTTATATAGTCTTCCTCCATGATAACCGGCTGATCCGATTTCTAACAAACTTCTGACAGCTCTGACAGTTGCAGTTGGCCAGTTAGAAATGGCAGCTGTCAAGTCATCCAGTCACTTCTTGAAATACTGTCTCTGTCTGAAAGTGTCGAGACTGATCTTCATCATGTGTCGACACAAGTAGACTAAGTGTCGACACAAGTGGACTAAGTGTCGACACAAGCCTTGGTGGTGTTGACACAGCTCCTTTGTTGTTGTTACAGCTTCTCGACACAGCTTCTTTAGAATGTGTCAACACAGATTCTGTGTGTCGACACAAACACTTCTCTTCTTTAACTTTGTTGAAACTTTGTTGTGTGTCGACACAAGTCCTATTTGCCGACACAGTTGATGTCGATAAAGTCTTCAGTGTGTCGACACTGCCTCTTGGTGTCGACACAATTGATGTCGACTAAGTATTCCTGTGTGTCGACACTGCCTCTTGGTGTCGACACAGTTGATGTCGACAATGCTTCAATGTGTGTCGACACTGCCTCTGCATGTTGACACATTTTCTTCTGGTGTCGACACAGCCTTTCCAAGTGTCGACACAATTAAATCCAAGTGTCGACACAGCTTTTCTCCAGCGTCGACACAAGCCTTCATAAGTGTCGACACTGCTTCTCCTGGTGTCGACACATGGACTTAGAAATTTTTCTGCATTCCTGCATTTACTTAACCTGCACATGTAAACTCAAAAAAATATCAAATACACCTTGATGCATATCATTGAGTAGGGTGAGGCTTCTTCAAATCTGGTACACATTTTCCAATGTACCCAACATAAGTCTCATGCAAAATGTAAAAAATAAAGTTAGGTCCACTAAGAGAAGGGGAAGATTAAAAGCATACGAATTATCTCCTTCGATTTCCCCTCTGCCGAATGCTCCACTTTCGTCTTCCAGAAATTCTCCAAGTTCTTCAATCCAAAAGTCCCTCATCTAATTTTTCTACAAGTTTTATAATCTCCTTGCAAATAGGGTCGGACATGGGTTCCAACACGGCCTTATCACAGGCCGTGTGGACGGTTCTAAGGCAGTTTTACACGAAAGGTTATGTCTGGTCGTGGGACGTATCATTTGACACAGCCTCGAACACGGCAGTGTTGTTCTTCATGGCTCCACACACGGCTTGGTTAAGCAGCAGGCATGATAATGACAAGGGTAGGGTTACGGCCGTATGCCTACCCATGTATTGATCTGACTTCTCTTCCTATCCTCGTGATCTTTCCCGATAAGGATACGGGTAGTGACATGGGCGTGTTCCTACCCATGTTTGCCCAATTCCAGTTCTGTCCCCAGTCATGTTGGATCCGTGAACTCCTCTGTTTGCTCCAAGATTTTTAGTTCCAAGGACTTGTTATACCTGCATTACAAAGATGAATGAATAAATAAATAGCTTAATATAAGAAGTATAGGAAACTCCATACTGTGCTCTTCTATTCATGATAACTCATATTCTTAGCTATTTTTTCACAATAATAATGACTGGAGGTAAATAATAGTTGACAAGAATACAAATATGATAGTAAAAATCACAAGTATAATTGTACTCATCAAATACCCCCAGACCTAAGTGTTTGCTTGTCCCTAAGCAAACTAATTCAAAAATTTGGAAATAATGATAGGTAATTAATTTTTCCGCAAGCTGATTGCCATGAATTCAAGGATAAATTTGATGTTGTAATTGCATAAGAAATAATATAGTAGACTTTTATAAATATAACTTTATCTTAAAATTCCTCTCATATATCTCTTAACTACCTTTTCACTCATTCCTGAAAAAATAATTACAATCATCTATAAATGTGAGGAGAAAATAACAATCGTAATAAGTTAGGCATTAGTGATTCAAAATTTAATAGTATCAATATTGATAGTCATAAGCTTGTCTTTTCACACTCTCTTCACAGTACTAGTTAAAATTAGTAAGGTTGGATCCGTAGGACTTATATTTTGATGTAATTTTTTTGGCTTGGGATAAAGATTATAGGTGGGGTAATCAAAGATAAATTTGATGGTTCGTATCACACCTAGATAACAATTGAGCCTCTTGAGGGGTAATTACCCTAATATACATCAATATTATAAAAGCACCCCCAGACTTCACAATTATTATACTTCCCACATTTTTTTCTTTTATTTTTCTGATGGATAATCTATACTTTTGTAATTTTTTTTCCCAAGGGATCATTCCAAGTGGGTGTACACGCACTCAGTCCACATATCACTATGTTTTTTCAAGTGTCCATAGTAGGGATCATTCTAAGTGGGTGTACACGCACTCAGGCTACATATCACTATGAACAAACTCATTCCATGAAGGTATCAATGATAGGTGTGCTAATAGGTAGGGATTTTTGGCCTTTGTTAATTTTAGTAGTAGAGTATCAAAAGGTATAGGGAGTAGGTCCAAATTCGGTGTGCAAGGGTATAATGTTTAAGGTTTTGGGCTTGCAAGGCTCAAGCTATCCAAAGGGAGGCCTAAGTCATTTCCGCCCTAACTAGTTAACTTATGTGAATGTTTTGAGGATCGCTATGGGCAAGTTCTGGAGACCAATAAAGGGTATTCTTCATTTTGAGTCTCTAATACAAAATTATCAAACTGTTACACTCATCGACTCGATTTATTATAGATAATTATATTTCCTAAAATATAGTGAATATTAGTTAATAATATAGAGGACTAATCCTAAAAATAAGTTATATAGAGAAAATTAAACTAAAGAATTTTTATACATAATTACTAAACAACAAATTTGACCACTCAATGAGTCTACTTTAATTCATTTTAATCAGCTTGCGAAAGCAAATTAACTAGTTATAAACTCAAATGAGCGAATTAATGGAAGCTTAGAAAGAAGCAACAAAAAAGAATTTTTTTATTTGTGTAATTTGGGGGGGGGGGGGGGGGGGGTTAACAATAATGAGAACTATGCTGGCAAACAAATATAACCAATTATAATCATGTCCAGACATATGAAATATTAGAATTGAACTACATCCACCCCCAGACTTAAAATTTGCAGTGTCCTCAATGCAATGTAAAATACTGAGAAAACAAAGACACCAACATGTAAAAAAAACTGGCTACAATAAAATAAAAGAGTCTCCTTCCAATTACAGCATAGATGAGTACAAGAAAGCAAATCATAGAACATTTGAAGTGGTATGACTAAATATATAATAACAAAAAAAAGTGAAATCAAAGAAAATAAGTTGGGGGAGCAGAATCTGAAGGATCTTCGGGGAGGTGAGAGGAGCCGGGAGCTGCTGGGGGTGGAGAAGAGATCCCTAGGTGGTCCCTGATCTGAATGATGGAGTCCTTTGTCTGCTTCTGAGAAGCCTCGATACGCTGTAAGCGCGGTGAGATCTCCGTCTCAAAGAAGTGCTGGAAGTCAAGCGAATACTGCTAGCATGATCGAGAAGGAGGGGCAGAAGACTCTCCCTGAGCATAAGTAGAGTGGGCCGGAGGCACCACAGGCTCATCAAGGTCAGGATCGACATCATCGTCATCATCACCATCATGAGCAAACTGAGGTCCGCGCCTCGTAATGGAATAAATGGTTCCACCACGACCCTAACGAGTAGTGACAAGATGGAGAAATCAGAGTGAAGCCATCATGATAGGGACGGTCTTCGCTACCACGGTCATCGGGGGAAGGGAGGAAAAGATGTTCATGTTCTTATCCAGGTGCGTAATGTAGGGTGCTACGCAAATAGACCCAATACCTGAGTTGTCGGCCTGGTGAGGAATGAACTGCGCCAACATAAAACCTAGATGAATGTAGTAGCGCGATGTTATGCTATAGAGATATAGCATGTCTTGCCTACTCACGACACCGGAGCATTTGCCCCATCCACTCAATGTGTGACTCAGCAGATGATGCACGTAGTGGAGAGCGGGAGAAATCAACTTAGAAGCCTTAGACCTCTTGGCCTCATATGAGGAGATGTCGAAAGAGAGCTGAGCACAAATATTTGCGGCATGATCATGAAAAGGGAGGTCAAAGTGGAGATCGGAGTAAGCGGTGTTATAGAGTAACGAGTCCTAATACACCCCTAAATATTGGGTGAACTGTAGAAGAGAGAGGGTATAAGTAGTACCCTCTACTCGAAATGAAATCACCTCATCCTGTATGTTTGTCCGCTTAGTGAAAGTTGGCCTAAGGTTCAAGTAGAAGGAGGACATGAACTCTAATGTGAGCTCCTTAAATCCCAACTACTCATATTAAAAAATTGGTCCCACCCCGCTACAGAAATTAACTCGCGAACGTCCGCGGCTAAATGAATCTCCTCTAAAAGGCTCCAGTCAATAGTTCGAATGTCTTGAAATTTTTTTTACTGGAGGCGATTACAACAGTTGATATACTTCGAATCTGTAAACTCCTGTGGAGCAGCAGCATCGTGCCATTCCTTTGATAATGCTGTGATATTAGGGCGACGACGGCATCCCCCTTGTGCACGTCCCGTTGACATGATCTGCAGCCAAGCAGAAAGATTTTGGTTTTTTTAGAAATGAAAAGGAAAAAGAGGAGGAAAATGAGGAAAGAAAGAAAAATGAGAATGTGAGAATAAGAGGAAGTAGAAGAGAGTGGAGAAGGGTGAGAAAATTGAAAAAAAAGACATAATCCAAAATTTTTTACGTAGGAGGAGAGATTACGAAGAGACGAGGAGAATCCGCGAAGTTTGGAGGCAGAAGCTTCAAACCCGAGCTCTGGCCATGGATGAAATGGGAGCTGGAAGGAATGGCTGAAACCAGGAAGTGGGGAGGAAGAAGATGACACAGCCTTTTATAAGAGTCGAACACGGGTTGCCACATGGGCATGTGTGAACCCGTGTTTGAGAATCTTTTACTATGTGGAACACGGGTTGTGAAAAGTCGTGCGGTCAAACTGGTGGGAAAGCAGCGCACCAGGCAGACACGGTCCACAACACGGGCGTGTGTGGACCTGTGTCGTTCTCGGGAACTATGATTCATCGAGCGCAGTATCGACACACGGGTTAACATATGACTGGGTAGGTAGCCGTGTCCTTCTCGCGATGAGGAAAACGTCGATCTCAGCATATGGCACATGGTCCACAACACGGGTGGGTTATCACCTGTGTCTTGCTTGGGTTGATTAGGAGAAAAGTGGCGTTATAACAACACAGCAATGCACACGGGTGTGTGTCAACCCGTGTGCTTCTCGGGATGACTCTTTCCTACTTCAGGTTTAAAATTGAACACGGCTGGGCGAGAAAATATGTTACGCACACGGCCGTGTGCCTACCCGGTCCTCCTCTGAATCGGAATTTTCTCCTAAGTGATTTTTTTAATATTTTTATACTAATATTTAACTAGAATTTTGTCAAAAAATTTATAAACTAAGAAAAATTACAACATAACACTTAATCCTAGTCTAGCTAGAGGCAATATTCTTGACGAGCGAAATCTTTAGGAAGCTCACCATAATAAAGTGTTAGTCGGTTCCCGTTAACTTGAAAACCGTTAACTTTTAAATCACCCTTCTCAGGTTGGGTAAGTTCGACGGTGCCATAGGGAAAACTTTCTTTGACTTAGAAGGGTCCAGACCACTTAGACCTTAACTTCCCTGGGAATAAACGAAGGCGGGAATTATAAAGGAGGACTTGGTCAACTTTTTGGAATGTCTTGGGTTTGTGAAGGTGACTATCATGGAATAATTTAGTCTTCTCCTTATAAATCCTACAGTTTTCATAGGCCATGGTTCTCCACTTATCTCACTCGTTAAGTTGAAGTTTTTGTTTCTCCCCAATAGATTTAGTGTAAAAATTCAAAGAGTGTATTGCCCAATACGACTTGTTTTCTAATTCTATAGGCAGGTGACATGACTTACCATAGACTAATCTAAAAGGAGTGGTCCCTATAGGTGTTTTGAATGTGGTCCTATATGCCCACAAACAATCGTGTAGTTTCTTAGAACATTGTTTCATATTCCATTCTATAGATTTTTCTATGATTCTCTTAAGCTCTCTATTTGAAACTTCAACTTGACCACTAGTTTGTGGATGATAAGGAGTGTCTATGCTATGTGTGACCCCATATTTTGTAATACTTTATCTAGTTGTAGATTACAAAAGTGTGTACCCCTATCTCTAATAAGTGCATGTGGTGTGCCAAATCGTGTGAATAAAGATTTCAAAAATTGAATTACTACTCTACTACCATTAGTAGGAACAGCTTGCGCCTCTACCCACTTAGATACATAATATACAACTACCAAAATATATTTATTCCCATAAGAACTTGGAAATGGTCCCATAAAATCAATTCCCCACACATCAAACACTTCACATTCAAGAATAAACTTTTGTGGCATTTCATGCAATTTAGAGATATTACCTAATTTTTAACAAGAATCACATGAAAGCACATACCTTTGGGCATTCCTGAATAGAAGAGGCCAATAAAAAGCGGAACCAAGAACCTTTTTGGCTGAGCGATTTTGTCCAAAGTGACTACCTGTAGGGCCTGAATGACACTGCTTCAAGATTTTCCAGCCCTCCTCCGCTGATACACACCTACGTATAATGGAATCTGCATATATCCAAAAATAGATAGGGTCCTCTGAAAAGTAATATTTCAAATCAGAGAAAAATTTCTTTTTCTGCTGATATGAAAAGTCTTTTGGAAGGACCTTAGCCATAAGATATTTTGCATAATCGGCAAACCACATATAATCAGTAATTATATCAGTAGTTAATGCCAACAGCGATTCCTCTGGAAATGTATCACTAATCTCAACCTCATCTAACATTGTTTGTAGTGGATTTTCTAAACATGAGAGATGATCCACTGTTAAGTTTTCTGCTCCTCGTTTATCTCTAATTTCCAAATCAACTTCTAGCAATAAAAGAACCCAACGGATTAAACAAGGTTTGGCTTCCACATTGGCTAATAAAAATCTTAGGGCAGAGTGATCTGTGTATACTACCACTTTAGACAATGTTAAATAGGATCTAAATTTATCGAAGGCGAATACCACTGCTAGGAGTTCTTTTTCTATTGTTGTATAATTCTCCTGAGCATTATTAAGTGTTTTGTTAGCCTAGTATATAGGGTGAAAATGTTTGTTTTGGCGTTGACCTAACACAGCCCCTACTGCAAAACTGCTAACGTCACACATGCTCTCGAAAGGTTGAGTAAAATCAGGCGCGATCATAATAGGAGAATTAATTAATCTTTCTTTTAAGAACTCAAAAGCTTGTAGACACTCCTGTCAAAAATAAAAGGTGTGTCTTTCTCTAAAAGCCTAGTAAGTTGTTTAGAAATTTTAGAGAAGTCTTTAATAAACCGGCGATAGAATCTGACATGACCTAAAAAACTTCTCACTGCCTTAACGGAGGTTGGTGGTGGAAACTTTTCTATGGTTTCAATTTTCGCACTATCTACTTGAATTCCTTGGCATGAGATCTTATGGCCAAGTACTAACCCTTCAAGTACCATGAAATGACACTTATCACAACTAAGCACTAAATTTGTTTCCTCACACCTCCTTAGAAATTTATCTAAATTATTTAAACACAAGTCCAAAGAATCGCCAAACACAGAAAATCATCCATAAACACTTCCATAATATCTTCAACATACTCATCAAATAAAGCTAACATGCACCTTTGGAAAGTGGCGGGTGCATTACATAAACCAAATGGAATAAGCCTACAAGCAACGGTACCAAATGGGCAAGTGAATGTTGTTTTCTCCTAGTCTTCTAGTGCTATAGAGATTTGGAAGTATCTAGAGAATCCATCTAAAAAACAATAATAAGAATGTCCTGATAAACATTCTAATATTTGATCAATGAAAGGTAGAGGAAAATGGTCTTTCCTAGTACCATTGTTTAACTTCCTATAATCAATACAGACACGCCAACCTGTTACTGTTCGCATTGTACTTAATATATTCTTATCATTTGCTAATTCTGTTAAACCACCCTTCTTAGGAATGACTTATACAGGACTAACCCATGAACTATCTGAAATAGGATATATCATTCCAGCATCTAACAACTTAACAATCTCAGCTTTAACTACCTCTTTCATATTTGGATTTAACCTACGTTGTGGTTGAATAGAATGCTTATAGTTTTCTTCCAAAAGGATCTTGTGGGTACAAAAACTAGTGTTGATACCTTTTATATCAGTTATTTTCCATGCTATAGCACCCTAATACTTCCCTAACACAGTTATTAACTTTTGTTTTTCAGTTTCAGAAAGGCTAGAAGAAATAATAACTGGGTAAGCAGAATTAGTTCCTAAGAGTGCATACTCAAGATGATCTGATAATTTTTTAAGTTCTACTATCGGTGGATCCTTAGTATTACTCTTGAGAAATTCAAGATCTTCTTGCGTAATCAAACTATATTCAATCTTATTATTCACCAAAATAGAGTTATCTAGAAAATATAGATGTTCAACAATGTCTTGATTTTTATCTTCTTCTAGATAACTATTAGTGATGCAAATCTCTAAAGGATCTCTATAATAATAATCAGAATTCATAGAATTCATAACATTATCAACACCATAGCAAAAGTAGCAATGATCATTATTATCGAACATTTGCTTTATTATATTGCCAATTTGAAAAGTTGTTGGGTATTGTATTCACACTAACCTAGATTTAATGAAGTCATCCTTGAACTAAGATGAATTAAGTTGTATTTGATGCTTGGTTTGAGTTATGTGTTTGCAGGAATTCTTATGGGAAGTGTAGTCCAATGTCAGTCTACAATGGGTCACCAAACACAGGACCATACAATGTAATCCCTCATTGTGTGTTCCAAAGTGTTGACTCATGTGTAGCCCCTCTATTGGGATACACTTCATATTCAAGCTCTAGGACTATGTGAAAAGACTTGATGCTGATTTCACCTTAGAAGAAGAAAAATTTTGTCAAGAAAATTTTCCTAAGTAAAGTACTCGAGTAGTTCTTTACTTACTCGAGTAATTCACTGAGTTCATACTCCAGTAATAATACTCTTACTCAAGTAGTTAAGATATATCTCGAGTAGTTTCTTTTCTCCTCTCGAGTTTTACAGAAATTATCTTCTCAAATTTTTTTAAGTTAAATACTCGAGTAGTCATCTTATATACTCGAGTAGTTCTATATTTTCTCTCGAGTAGTTGAATTCTGACTCTCGTGTAGTTCTCACTTACTCGAGTAGTCTAAGTCATGTACTCGAGTAGTTCATCTACTACTCGAGTAGTCCAGTGTTTATAGTCGAGTAATCTAGATTTCCATTCCAGAAAATTTCTCTAAGTGAATTACTCGAGTAGTCATCTTATATACTCGAATAGTTCTATTTGTCTCGAGTAGTTAACCTTCTATATTCGAGTAGTTTCTTATATACTCGAGTAGTTCTTTATTATATACTCGAGTAGTATTTCTTATACTCGAGTAATATACTCCACCTCTTGTGTAAGTACTCAAGTACTCGAGTATATTATTTTTGTTACTCGAGTAGCTGATTCCTTGAACTTTTATTTACTCGAGTAGTTAACTCCATGTACTCGAGTAATGATCTCATTCCATCTCGAGTAGTTTTTCTCATGTACTCGAGTAGTCATCTTCTATCTACTCGAGTATTATGTTATATCTCGAGTATTTTACTTTGACTTTTTCGAAAATTCGTTAAGTTCAGACTGACTGTCTTATTCATAAACTTTAACGTGATTGGTCCATGTGTCTCTCAAAATGACTCAATTATGGCTAATCTTCTCCTCTCCTATAAAAGGTCTTGTCTAAACCGACAAACCCTAACAACTATAAATTTATCGAAGAAGATTATTTTAAGAAGTTTTGCAGCCGTACTCTCTCAAGAATTTCTGTCTCCTCTTTCTCTCTCTAAGAAACGAAATCCTCCACCGTCGCCGTCGCTGATTCCCGACCAGCTAGGGTTTCATATTTTGAAGATTCAGATCAAGAAGGCTCTCCAGATCGAGATTTGCTCAACTCCTTATCCTCTGATTAGATTGATCATGAGAAGCTAAGAAGGTTCAGATCCATTCCTGCTGAGATTCCTCTTCAACATTCTGATAAAGCCGCAAGCTTAGAAAAAGGATTTCTGATTTACTATTGCAGATCTGAACAAGGGATCACTGTTTGTATTTCTTTACAAAGTTTATTTCATTCTTGTAGGAGAAATTTCTCCGAGTGTAGGAGCTTTTGTCTCCGAGATTGTAGGAAGTTTTGCCTTCCGAGTGTAGATCCATTTTGTGGATCGAGATTGTAGGAACATTGTTCTGAGGGTAGGATTGATTTTCAATCCGAGATAGTGGAGTAGCTGAGTCTAGTGTATTGGTAGATCGGTGAGGGAAAGTGGATGTACCCAAGGTTGGGGAACCACTATAAATCTTGCCTCGTCTTTGTTTGATTGGTAGATAGATCTGTGCATTGGTTTGTAATTTTTTATACCGTAAAAAGACGCACATCTCACCTATTCACCCCCCTCTAGGTGATTTAGGTAGGCAACTATAAACTTTCAATTGCTATCAGAGCGAGGTTGATCGTTAAAAGGTTAACACCTTGATCACATCCTTCAATAGTTGTCATTTGAGATCTACCAAAGATGGACAAGGCTAAAGATTTTGTCAAGCTTCCTTTGTGCACCAAGAATAATTTTCCCATGTGGAAAGAGAGAATCAAGTTCTTTATGGAAGCTGTGGATCCAGGGATCTTCATGATAGTTGAAGAAGGTCTTTACATTCCCATGACAATCTCCACTATAGATCCAACCAAGAAAGTCCCAAAGAAACTTATGGATCTAGATAAGGATGAGATTGCACTTGTCTCATTGGACAAAAAGGCAAAAAATATTATAGCAAGTGCAGTCGATGATTCAATGCTGCAAAACCTAATTCACTGCCAGTATGTGAAGGAGAAGTGGCAGTCACTAGTTACATTGATGGAAGGTACCGAAGAAGTGAGGGATGATAGAAGATCCCTTCTTAATCAGAAGTATGAAGCTCTCCGACAAGGAAACAAAGATACCATTGCTGACACCTTTGAGAATTTCTTCAAGATAGTGAATGGGCTAAGGGTCTATGGCAGAGTCTTCACTAATGGAGAACTAAATGATAAGTTCTTGAGATCCCTAACTAAGGAATTGGATAACAAGGTCTGTGCCATAAGGGAGTTTGGAAAACAGGCCGACACAGATCCACAGAATCTCTTTGGGAAGTTTATGTCATATGAGCTTCAACTCAACACTAGGAAGGCTGAAGAAGAGAAGTGCAGGTCTGCATTCAAAGAGAAGTTTGTTGCACTAAAGGCAGACACCTCTAAGAAGTCCAAGGTTGTTCCTCCTACTCCAGCACAAGAAGTTAGTGAAGAAGAAACATCAGAGCCAAGCACCTCAGGCTCTGAACTATCAGAAGGAGAGTTCTCACTACTCTCTCGACAGTTCAAGAAATTCTTGAACAAGAAGAAGAAATGGAAAGACAAGGATGCCTCCTATAGAAGATCACGACACGATGGTCATCGTCAATGAAAAGGCTGAAGCAGTCATGACAGCTATAATTCTAAACAGAACAAACATGTTTCTACTGACATTATTTGTTATTGTTGTAATAAGCCAGGACACGTCATCGCTGACTGCCCTCACAAGAAGAAGGAGGGTGGTAGAAGAGAGGAAAAGAAGTCCTCGTATAACAAGAAGAGGACAGAGAAGAGCTTGATGCCCAAAAAGGGCAAGACTCTTAGTGACTCTGACTCATCTGAGTCGAGTGAAGAAGAAGAAGCCTATTTTGGGCTCATGGCTCAAATAGATGACGAACAAGAGCCCCAGTTCACTGGGAAGGTAAACTCGCACACTTCTCTTTCTGATTCTGAAGTTTCTGAACATGATTGTGAGGATTGCTCTTCTGACGATGAGTCAGAACTCATGACCCAATACAAGGAGTTAATCATGCCTTACGATAAATGTCGCCGAGTCATGAAAACTCAGTCTAAAGAGATAAAGTCTCTCAAAGCTGAAGAGAGCATCTTGAGAGAGAAAGTCGCAAAGACTGAATCGCTTAAAGAGAACTTCAATAATGCTATTGAACAATATAAGAAGGCTCTAGAGCACCTTGATCTGAAAGAGAAAATCATCAAAGAGTTGGAAGAACAACTCGTCGCTGAAAAGAAACTTATTGAAAGTTTCTCGAAGCCTAAGACTGTACTTCCATTCATTGCTGAATTCTCAGCTAAGGGCAAGGGTGCTGGACTAGGTCATGAAGAAGCTCCTAGTAAGTCTTCTAGGAGAAACAAGGCTCAACGGAAGAATAAGGCCGCCAAAAAGGCCTTAGCCAAAGAGAAGGGGAAAGCCCATCAAGATCAGACCTCGTTCAAAAAGTTTATAATTCCTTCAAATGAGTTTGATCTTGACTCATCTTACGGACACTTTGCTAGGTGTTAACCCCGAAATCGGTGATCTTTCCCAAGGGATCCAGCTCGCTCATCACGGCCTGCCCCGGGTTCCTTCTGGAGGCCGTGATTCCCCGGGTTGGGCGGACAGAATTCTCTGTCCGCTCAGGTCGAGCGGTCTGCGCAGTCTCTGCGGTCTGCCCCCCCAGGCCACGCACCTTCCCTTGGTCGGCAGGGTCCGCGGACTGCTTCCGCAGTCCGCCTCTGCAGGCCTCCCCCTTTCAGCTTAACTGCGAGGTCATTTTCGTAGGACCCTCTCGGCCGGACTCAACTCCCTGTCCGCCCAGGCCGCCAGACAGCTACCACGGCTTCTGCCTCGCCAACATGCGCGGTCCGCCCCGTCAAGATCGGCAGGTCGTTCAGTCCTTGCCACCAGCCACATAGGCAACCGACTCCTCTAGTCCGCCTGTAGGGCGCAGACCCCTGCTTCGGTTACCCGCCAAGACCAGCAGCAGTCCAAATTCCTCGCGAGCTGGCCAGACTGGAAGTGCGAGCAGGACTCCCAGTCTGTCTTTATCGCTGAAACCCGACAGCCTCAACAGCCAGGCTCTCCTCCAAAGCAGGCGGGCTCAACCCTGCAGCAGCCACGGACTTGACGGACTTGGTTGACTCTCTATGAAGTCTGCCCTTCCCTTCACCAGCACTAGCCTCTCGGCAGCAGCGGGGTCAACTTCTCCTCAATCATCAGGCCTTTCACAGGCTCAGCCTGCAGTAGCAGCTTCCTCCTCAGTCCGCAGGCCTTTCACGCGGACCCAGTCAGTAGTGGCGGACTATATCCAGCCCGCCAAACATCAGATCCTCCAGTAAGCAGTCCCAGTCCTCATACTATAGTGCGGACTTGCCAGACCCTGCGGGCACCCTCCTGCTCACTCGCCCTCGAAATCGACCAGCTCCAGAACCATCACCCAGTCCGCGCGGTCTAGTGCAGACTCGGTGGACTCCGTCTCCATTTCGCACAAGTTACCGTCTCACCGGGGGTAACGTCACCGCAAGCCGTTACCTCCTCGGGCCTATAAATAGCCCCCCCCCCATGCCTCTCATAGGGGGGACATCATGGCCGGAGGTCTCATCGCTCTCGCGCCAAGTCAGCCAGCCAGCCCTCCTGCGGACTCCGTTTCACAGTCCGCGCTGGTTTCATTCTCTAGTCGCGCGGCCTGCCACCTTACCTGTCCAGTCCGCGCGGTCTCCTTGTATTCTTCAATCCGCGCGGCCTCCTCTGGCATTCTTCTCCCTTAGCCCCCAGCTTCCTTTTGTACTCCTTTATTGCTTTGTTGTAAAGGAGTATAGACAAGCTTGTAACTCTCGCTATTAGTAAAAGGAAAGCCCATCGCAAGAATGGTATTTAAGCCGCGACGGGCGAAGTCGGTTGTTGCTGCTGCTAGCGGCGCCTTCTCTTTTCTCTCTAGCTCAGCTCAGCTTCCTCTCGACAATCAACCTGCAAGCACAACCGTCAAGAGTAACCGTCTGCTCGACAGCTCCTGATCAACCTCCTCCTCCTCTCTTGATCAACCTTCTCTGTTGATCAAGCTTCTCCTCTCCTCTATCCCCGCAACCCTCTTTGACAAGCTGTTTTCTCCACTCTCGAGCACCCAGAAGCTTCCTTCCCCTCACTCCTCACCCTCTCCTAGCCTGTGAGACCGAACACGCCCCCCTCCGTATTAGCTGACCCGGTGCCGTTTCCGCGCATAAACAGTTAACACGCGACCTTCAAATCCGATCAGACGGTGAACAGCGACAGTTAACCATGTCAGATCATCAATCAGCCGAGAACTTTATTCCAAGTCCCAGGGATGATCCTCTCTGGGAAGCCTTCGAAAAATCGCGCCGTGAGAATGCTCAGCAGTTCCAAGCAATCAACCAAATGCTCACTGCAATCAGACAACGACTATACTCTCAACCAGTAATAGCCCCAGTTGTTTCCGCTGCTCCAATCAATCCAGCCCCAACTTTGGGTCCTCAGCAAGCTTACCCTCCAGCTTGCCCGTCAGTCTATCCTCCTCCTTTCACAACAATCTTCCCGCAAGGTCCTGTGGCTCCTTTGCGAACTCAAGATGAAGAATTTGCTGCTCGCCAAAAATTCTTCCGGGAAGCAGCCCGGGGAAGTCCTGCAAGATTTCTCAACTTTCAGGGAAGTCATCCCTACCCTGCAGCTCCTGCCTTTGCTCCTCCTGCAGCAACTTTTCCTTTTTATCCTCCTGCTTCTTTACAGCTACAGCTTATGCCCCCTTTCTTTCCTTATGTTGTAGGAGATCAAGAAGAACCTTCACCATTCACAGAGAATGTTCGCCATGAGCCTACTCCAGCTAACTTCAGAGAGTCTCGGTTACCAATCTACACAGGGGAAACTGATCCAGTAAAGCACCTTCAAGCTTTTAAGTCAGTCGTTGCTCTCAAGATTCTATCAGATGCAACCAAGTGCAAGCTTCTTGTCACAACTTTTGATGGGCAAGTGAGGGACTGGTTCTATGGCCTCTGTCCTCACTCCATCACTTCCTTCGTTGATCTACGAAGAGAGTTTCTTCTCAGATTCTCTACCTCCACCAAGATAAAGGGCGGTCCTGAAGCCCTCTTTGAGATCAGGCATCGCAGCGATGAAACTTGGTCTCAATTTGTTGATCGATTCCAAAGAGAGATTTTGGACATCGAAATTGTTGATCAAGGAATGTACAGAGTGGATCTTATCCACGGTCTTCGTGAAGTGCCTCTCAAGTTTGAAGCCAATGTCCGAGCTCCAAGAACATACCAAGAGTTGATTGCCTTAGCCAACTCATACATCCAAGGCGAAAAGAGCAACCCAGGCTTCGTCTTTAAGCTCTTATCAGAGAAAGATCCTTTTCACAAGCAGCCTCCGAGGTCTCCCTACAATCATTTTTCATCTCACTCAAAAAAGGAGAAAAGGTTTCAACTCCATCGATACTCCTTCCCGAGCCGTGATCGTGCTCAAGACCCATTACTACCACTAGCTTCTTCTCAAACATCAGCAGTTCATCACCGACAAGACAACGACTTGCATGAGTCTGATCTCGACGAGGCCATACAAGAAGTAAGCCAGATTATGAAAGATAGGGCGAGCTACAAGAAGCCCTATTGGCCAGCCAATCAAAGATCTAGAGACTCAGAACCTTACTGTGAATTTCACAAAGAGTCAGGCCACCTAACAGAAAACTGTCGGGCACTCTGCCATCTTGTGCAAAGGATGTTCCGGCAGGGTAAGATGCGTGACCTACTTCTCAAAGAAGATTGTCCTGATCCATCGACTTCAAAGGGAAAAGAAGTTGCAGATGTTCCTTGCTCCTCAAAAGGAGTGAATCTAGTCGAAGAACCTCCTCTCCTCGTTGTTAACAACACTGTTGAATGCTTCGATGTCGACGACGAGGGTGTGCTTGGAAGGCTATTCTAAACAAGCAATGGACTTCACAGTCCTCCAAATTCCACTTGCAACCTTGATGGGTTATCTCAACTCTTACCCTTGCTCTTTTTAAACATTCATTTTACCAAACACTTATCAGTGTTCATTCTTGCTTTTCAACAAAGCTTTCATCTGGGATCTTATACTGACACAGTTCCCTTTTTGTGATGCTGCTCCCTTCTCTATCTTTTCTCTTTGCCAAAGAGATCACTTCACCAATGAGATATCGCTAACTCTAGAATGCTCCCTCCGTGGATTGTTCTCTGGCACAATCCCTTCGACCAGATATGGTGGGAGTATACCCATATGTGTAGTGGGAGCCATTCAATCTACGATGTTGGGCTTCAGACTTAGGATCCTGGCCGGCATCTGACACAGAGTGTGTGCTAGGGGAACCCCATGTGTTAGCTCTGTTGTGCTTCACAAGGGATACATTACAGTTACGGTGATCTTTGCTTGACAAGCAATGGCGATCAAGCGTAGCCTTGTCTCTTCGATCATCTCACAACTGTGATGGCTGAACACTCTCTGGTACTCTCGATCCGTGCCTTCGCGGGTTTCCACAATTCCACTGATCAATCCACAGACAAGCTATAGGCCACTTGGTGCAACGAGTCTCATTGATCAGTGATGATTATACCCAAGGCAAGAGAGCAGTTCATCTAGTGATCCTTCTCAGGATCTTCCTTGCTTCTCTCTTTTGTACCCTCCTAGAGGATGTGCGGCCAGCCCGCTTTGAGTAGGACTATACTCTGGATGATTTCCTCGGGCAAGCGATGCATAAGGCCCACGGGGAACACCTGTGGCAGCATTTAGCCTTCTTTAGTCATCTCCGAGTATAGACCTTCTTCTTTTTTATCAATCGCCTTCTTTCACAGATGAACAGGTTGATCCAACCTTCCAAAAGGATTTCCAGCATTCACTTATGCTCATCTTATATATGCATTGCTCGCTCAAGCTCTATCAGATGACGATTCACAGAGCTATTCTTTACTCTTATCAAAAACTAATGGTATCAAACATTGATCGAAGAATCTTACCCTCTTCGATCATCAATCCCTGCTATTGCAATCTAGTTACGATTGGCAGAATTCATCAAGTTACTTCTCTGCTAATCTGATCATGTCCATCCAGCCATATTAACAGTTAACACTTGCAAGCCTTCGCCACAGGTACTTGCAAGCTTCTTTCATATATATGTTTGCTTCTAACCCTTCTCCTTGCAGAGATTAGCAAACACTTGCAAGCCTCATCCAGGTACTTGCAAGCTACTAACATATTTCATGTTTGTTCCTAACTCACATTTTGCAGAGATCATCCGAGACTTGCAAGTTCCTTCCAGGTACTTGCAGTTCATTTTTCCTACTCATATACTCTTCATCCTTCCTTTTTTGTAGAGGATAACAGGTACTTGCAAGCTTCCTTCAAGTACTTGTAAGTTATTATGCTTTTGTGTTTTCCTCTCACTTTCATTCTGCAGAACTTAGTAGAAGACACACCTTCGCTTTGCAAAGGCAAACTTAGGTACACACTCGATGTACCACCCATACATGCCTACCCTAACTCTCCTCTTGCAGGAAAATAGACAGGCAATGCCAACTCCTAAGGAGAGGCTTCAGGTTCTGTCTCTCCTTGCCCCCCTTCACTTTCCATTGGGGTGGATCACGATTTTCGCGGGTGTCCAACTTTTTCGAAGTTCTATTCGGAACTTAAAAAACTGCGGGGATTATGTTAACCCCGAAATCGGCGATCCTTCCCAAGGGAGCCAGCTCGCTCATCATAGCCTGCCCCGGGTTCCTTCTAGAGGACGTGATTCCCCAGGTTGGGCGGACAGAATTCTCTGTCTGCTCAGGCCGCGCGGCCTACGCGATCTCTGCGGTCTGCCCCCCCCCCCCCCCCCAGGCCGCGCTCCTTCCCTTGGTCGGCAGGGTCCGCGGACTGCTTCCGCAGTCCGCCTCTGCAGGCCGCCCCCTTTCAGCTTAACCGCGAGGTCGTTTTCGCAGGACCCTCTCGGCCGGACTCAACTCCCTGTCCGCCCAGGCCGCCAGACAGCTACCACGGCTTCTGCCTCGCCAACATGCGCGGTCCGCCCCGTCAAGATCGGCAGGTTGTTCAGTCCTTGCCACCAGCCACATGGGCAACCAACTCCTCCAGTCCGCCTGCAGGGCGCGGACCCCAGCTTCGGTTACCCACCAAGACCAGTAGCAGTCCAAACTCCTCGCGAGCTGGGCAGACTGGAAGTGTGAGCAGGACTCCCAGTCCGCCTTCATCGCTGAAACCCGACAACCTCAATAGCCAGGCTCTCCTCTAACGCAGACGGGCTCAACCCTGCAGCAGCCAGGGACTCGACGGACTTGGCGGACTCTCTATGAAGTCTGCCCTTCCCTTCGCCAGCACCAGCCTCTCGGCAGCAGCGAGTTCAACTTATCCTCAATCTGCAGGCCTTTCACAGGCTCCGCCTGTAGTAACAGCTTCCTCCTCAGTCCGCAGGTCTTTCGCGCAGGCTCAATCAGTAGTGGCGGACTATATCCAGCCCACCATACATCAGATCCTCCAGGAAGCAGTCCCAGTCCTCATACCCTAGTGCGGACTCGCCGGACCCTGCGGGCACCCTCCTGCTCACTCCCCCGCGCAATCGACAAGCTCCAGAACCATCTCCCAGTCAGAGCGGTCTACTGCGGACTCGGCAGACTCCGTCTCCATCTCGCACAAGTTACCATCTCACCGGGGGTAACGTCACCGCAAGCCATTACCTCCTCGAGCCTATAAATAGCCCCCCCATGCCTCTCATATGGGGGACATCGTGGTCGGAGGTCTCATCGCTCTCGCGCCAAGTCAGCCAGCCAGCCCTCTTGCGGACTCCGTTTCACATTCCGCGCCAGTTTCGTTGTCTAGTCGCGCAGCCTGCCGCCTTGCCTGTCCAGTCCGCGCGGTCTCCTTGTATTCTTCAGTCCGTGCGGCCTCCTCTGGTATTCTTCTCCCTTAGCCTCCAGCTTCCTTTTGTACACCTTTATTGCTTTGTTGTAAAGGAGTATAGACAAGCTTGTAACTCTCGCTATTAGTAAAAGGAAAGTCTGTCGCAAGAGTGACATTTAAGCCGCGGCAGGCGAAGTCGGTTGTTGCCGCTGCTAGCGGCCACTTCTCTTTTCTCTCTAGCTCAGCTCAGCTTCCTCTCGGCAATCAACCTACAAGCATAACCGTCAAGATTAACCGTCTGCTCGACAGCTCCTGATCAACCTCCTCCTCCTCTCTTGATCAACCTTCTCTGTTGATCAAGCTTCTCCTCTCCGCTATCCCCGCAACCCTCTTTGACAAGCTATTTGCTCCACTCTCGAGCACCCAGAAGCTTCCTTCCCCTCACTCCTCACCCTCTCCTAGCTTGTGAGACAGAACACGCCCCCCTCTGTGTTAGCTGGCCCGGTGCCGTTTCCGCTAATCAACACTAGGCCTACCTATGTAGAGCCAAAGTCTCGTTATCAAGGATGGACTCGACCCAGAAACTTTGGTGAAAGTGTCTTTAAGGCACCTTATGAAGAAGTGATTCTTTAGAGCTATGACCCTTTCAATCATGGTCATAACTTCAAGAAGGCACCAAAGGCAAAGCCTGTTGTAGAAAAGCCTGTAAAGGAGAAGAAGCCATGTGATTGCCATCATCATGAGGCATCTTTCTCTAAGAATGTTGCCCCTGCTAGACAACAATTCCAAAAGGTCAAGCTGAAGAACATAAGGCAAAGATACAATAGATTTGACTGTTGGTATTGTGGCAGAATTGGTCACTTTGCCATTGATTGTTGGTTTAATACCAGAAATACTGCAACCCCACATGTTGGCAATATAAGGAAGACCACTCTTAATGCTAATATTCGTAGGGGGAGTGTTCTAACCCGAGACCAAGGACCCAATCATATTTGGGTTCCTAAGGCAAACTGATTGTGATTGCAGGTATGTCCAAAGGCCACAAAAATGCCAATCTAGTATTTGGACAGTGGATGCTCTCGGCATATGAGCGGGACAAGAAGCCTAATTCAGAACTTTACTCGAATCGTGAATGAACAGAAGGTCATCTTTGAAGGTTCAGACCGTGCAATCACTAAAGGCTACAGTATGATTACGAATGATAATGTATCCTTCTCAGATGTGGCTTACGTTGAAGGTTTGGAACATAACCTTAGAAGCATAAGCCAACTCTGCGATAAGGGATACATAGTTAAGTTTCACACTGATAAGTGCTTGATAAAATATGTTGACAATATGGAAACGATTCTATTCGGCACTCGAAGCAGAAACATTTTCTGTTTAAATTTCATTTGTATAGATTCTTAGACACCAGTGTGCTTTTTAGCAAAAGATAGTGTGTCTCTTGGTGACCAATGACACAAGAGACTAGCACATATTAATTTCAAAACTATTAATAAATTATTTTCAATGAACTTAGTACGCGATGCCCCAAATGTCAAGTACGTCAAAGATAGACCTTGTCATGCATGTGTAAAAGGCAAGCAAACAATGGCTACCTTTAAAAGCGTTATTGGCAAGGATTCTAATAGATGTCTTCATCTACTGCATATGGACTTGTTTGGTCCACTGCAAATTAGAAGTTTGGGAGGAAAGTATTATACGTTGGTAATTGTTGATGATTACTCGCGCTTTGCGTGAGTGTTTTTTTTTTGAAACACAAGTCAGATACCTTTGACATCTTTACTAATTTTTTCAGGCAAGTTCAGAATGAGTACAACTGCTCCATAGTCAAAATCAGAAGTGACAATGGAACAGAATTCAAGTCTGGGGCCATGACAGAATTTTGTGAAAACTTAGGTATCTTTCATGAGTTTTCCTCGCCTCATACTCCACAACAGAATGGAGTGGCGAGAGAGAGAGAAGGAATAGAACACTCATAGAGGCCTGCAGGACCATGTTGAGTGATGCTTCACTTCCGGAATATTTTTGGGCTGAAGCCGTCAATACTGCATGCCACGTGCAGAATCGAGCCCTCATAAACAAAAACCATGATAAGACACCTTACGAACTTCTGAAGGGCAGGAAACCAACAGTCTCATATTTTAAAATTTTTGGCTGTAAAAGCTTCGTGCTAAATAATGGCAAGTATCATACTACTAAGTTTAGCAAAAAGAGTTTTGAAGGTATTTTTGTAGGTTATAGTAGCCATAGTAAGACATACATGATCTTTAATAGAAAAACCCAGGTCGTGGAAGAATCGATACATGTTGTATTTGATGAGATGAGTTTGCTGCAAAGCAACTCTTCTAGTGTGCTTATTGAATATGCAGGTGCAAAGCTGAAAGAAATTAGCTTAGATGAACCGTCCGAAGACAAAGGTGAAAAGTTCATCAAGATCACCACTTCAACCCATATTGGAGAAGCTGATGATCAAGATGAAGAAGTCATCCAAGATGAAGGAGTCACTCTGGTGATAGAAGGTAATCCAGATGCAAGGACTCTAGAGCTCAGACATCTGAAGTATCACCCTATGGACCACATCATAGGAGTTCCCTGAGATGGTGTCAGAACTAGTAGAGGTACAACTAATGAGAATCTATATTTAAGTTTTCTATCACAGGTTGAACCAAAGAAGTTTGAGGAAGCAAACTCAGACACATCGTGGATAATGGGGATGGAAGAAGAACTAAACCAGTTCAAGCACTACAAAGTATGGAAGCTTGTTCCAAGACCCAAAGGTAAGAACGTCATTGGGACAAAATGGGTCTACAGGAACAGGATGGACGAGGATGGAACGATAGTAAAGAAGAAGGCCAGACTTGTCGCAAAAGGCTATCGTCAAGACGAAGGAATCGACTTTGACCAGACATACGCTCCAGTTGCAAGGCTGGAGGCAATATGGTTATTCCTAGCATATGCTGCACTCAAAGGCTTCACTGTCTATCAGATGGACGTGAAGTCTGCCTTCCTTAATGGTGACATAAAGGAAGAGGGGTATGTGGAACAACCTCCAGGTTTCGTTGATTCTAACATTCCTGATTACGTTTATTTACTGCATAAAGTTTTATATGGCTTGAAACAAGCTCCTCGAGCTTGGTATGAGATGTTGTCTAGCTTTCTATTTGAGAACAAGTTCACAAGGGGAAAGATAGACAAGACATTATTTCTTAGGAAAATTAAAGGCAAGATTTTGCTAGTGCAAATCTATGTCGACGACATTATTTTTGGCTCTACTGATCACAACCTCTATAAGAAGTTTTCAAAACTTATGCAAGGAAGTTTGAAATGAGTAGTATGGGCGAGCTGAAGTATTTCTTAGGGCTTCAAGTGTAACCGTCTGAAGATGGAATTTTCATCTCATAGACCAAGTTCACCAAAGAGCTGATTAAGAAATTCAGAATGGAGAATGCAACCTCAATGAGGACTCCAATAGGTTCAACTATGTCTCTGGACAAGGATGAAAAAGGGAAACCTTTTGATGAAACCAAGTACAGAAGCATTATTGGATCCTTGCTCTACCTTACTGCAAGTAGACCTGATATAATGTTCTCAACATGTGTCTGTGCTAGATTTCAGGTGAACTCTAAGGAATCTCACTACACTGCTGCAAAGCGGATTTTGAGATACCTTAGAGGTACACCAAATCTTGGCGTATGGTACCCAAGAAGTAATGACAGTGAACTAATAAGTTTTTTAGATGCAGATTTTGCAGGGAGCAGAGACGACAGGAAAAGCACTTCCGAGACATGTCAATTATTTGGAAGAAGACTTATCTCCTGGAGTAGCAAGAAGCAAAACTATGTGGCAATCTCAACGGCTGAGTCAGAGTACATCTCTGCAGGTAGTTGTTGTGCACAGTTACTCGGGATAAATAATCAGTTTGAGGACTACAACATGAAGTTTGAAAAGATTCCATTGTTTTGCGACTCTTCCAGCGCAATAGCAATATCCAACAACTCAGTCTCGCACAGCCGGACAAAGCATATAGAGCTAAGGTATCACTTCATCCGGGAGCATGTGTAGCATGGCGACATAGACCTTCAATATGTCTTTACAGATAGGCAAATTGCAGACATTTTCATGAAGTCGTTGGACGAGACCAAGTTCTTGTTCTTCAAAACAGAACTTGGGATGCTCAATAAAGAAGACTAGAGAAGCTGGACTTTCAAGAAGGCTCAAAGGTTAGTCAAATACTGACATTTTTCAAAATTCTAACTCTTTGACTCGAGTATAACACAACCTACTCGAGTAAACATATGACCTACTCGAGTAAACATATGACCTACTCGAGTAAACATATGACCTACTCGAGTAGTAGAATGACCTACTCGAGTAGTCGACTTGACCTACTCGAGTAGTGGAATGATATACTCGTGTAGTCGACTTGACCTACTCGAGTAGTGGAATAATATACTCATATAGTCGACTTGACCTACTCGAGTAGTAGACTGACATACTGGAGTAGTCAACTTCACATAGTCGAGTACCTCACTGACCTACTCGTGTACTTCTGTTCATCTACTCGAGTACTTCTGTATACTTACCCGAGTAATTCCAGAGTTATCGACTCGAGTCAATTTTCCTCACTCGTGTGCATGCCAAGTCGTTTGTTTTTTCAAATTTTCTTATGCGCAAACTAATGTTACTGCCGCCACTTCTATGGTTTAATTCTTCATTGTCGTATAATTAGACCTAAAACTAGGGTTATATAAATAAGAAAATCCAGAAATTTCCCCACTCGAAATCATTTTCGCTCTCTCGAGTACCCGACTGCCTCTTCGCTTTCCTCCGTCAGTTGCAGAGCCGTGCGATTTCCTTCACCCCGTCGAACCTGTCTAGGGTTTCTGCATCTCCAAGACTTCTGAATCATGGCCGCCTCCTCTAAAATCTGTGTGGTTTCAGAGTTAGTTGCCGCCGGGATTGCAGAACTCTTTGACGACTTCCATAATCTAATGATTTTGCTCGACACGACCGGATTAACCTTCATTCTCCAAGAACAATGTTGAATCCTCTAACCCAAAGTTGCAGAGTTTTTCAGGAACCTCAAGGTGAATCACCATGGGACAGTTTTGAAGTCTACAGTTAAAGGTATCCACATCAAACTTACTCCAACCTCTGTTTCTCGACTTCTTCGACTGTTAGTTACAGATGCAGATGATTTTCTGGGTGATGAAGAGTATTCCAGAACTTGCTTATTTTGTGGAATTTCTGCTGATGCAAAATACATCAATATGTCTGATATGAATGCTGAACGAAAATTCCTGGTTGATGTCATTGGCAAAATTCTTCTATGCAAAACAAACTCCATTAGAGCCATACCCCTTTACTTCTTTGACATTATGCAAGCAATAGTCTGCAGAAAGAGATTTCAGTTTGGTATGATGATCTTGGACAAGATTAAAGACAGCATTAAATCTCCCAACTATGCCAGAATCATTTCCCTGCTTCTCCATGAGATAAATCCAGAGGTATTCAGTTTCTCCAAGGGGAGTACTATTCACCACATGAAGAAAGTCTCCATTTCCTCCATACAGAGATGGGAGTTAAAGTTGCAGAATCCTTCTCAAGCTGCTAAGGTTACTGAAGCTATTGACCCAGAGGACAGGACTCCATTTCCGTCTCCATCTCAGGTCCCCAGCTCCTCTGGTGCACATATTGAGGGGAGCCTGCTCCTTCAGTTTCAGTCAGGATGCCAACTCCTGCAGCATCTACTCCTCCACCTACTTTGTAATAACCCCATCCGTTCATATAATATATACTAGAAGGTCCGGTCGGGGCTCCACAGCATATACCACAAAACAAACGATGAGGCTACGGAGTGATACCAGAGTAGCGTCGTGCACCTAACACATTGCATTCTAGCGGAAGCCTATAACACTACACTTGAAATCCTCTCTGGAATGTCCAACATATAAAACTCCACATTTTATACATCATAGGAATGTCTTACAATACACAAAAAGAGTTGGCCTTATGGCCTTACAGAGCTTTCAAACAGTGGCCTAAACATTGGCACACAGGCCGGCCACATCAAAAGAAAACATAACATTTATCCAAATTAGCCTTCGAGGGCTAACAACAACAGCACCTAAAATAGCATGGACATCAACCATTTTTCATCCCGCTTAGCTCTCCAGCACCTGTATAGGGAAAATCCACCCAATGGTGGCAAACAAAGGCAACGGTCAGCATTCAGCTGACCAAATTATAACGACTCAACCCCTTTCTCGGGGTAGCGGTAATCTTCCATGTAGTCAAAGCATATCACAAGCATGTATATATATCATATAATGTGCTTTTACGCACACATGACATCACAACCGTCCGCCACCCGGTCCGACAGTCCGTGCACTCAGGGCACATTCTTGGTGTACTGGCAAATCAGTTGCCCACCACCATATCAGGGTCACAACCCAATGGCAACTCACTTGAGCATTTACTCCATGGCGTGCAGCCGGACTTTTATAGTCTTAGTGAACCAGGATTGGCCCGTAGCCCCCCATTGTATCACGGAGCGTAGGCCAAAGACTTTTACTATGTGCTCCAACAGACCGCACCTTCTGGTCTCACGTCAGACGGACATAACGCAGGTCGGATCCTCCACCCCCCGTTGCTCAAATCGCCTTGCCATCACCGAGTACGGCGTAATCGCGGCTAAATAAAGGCGCGGGTAGGTCTCACCGATCCTATTCTGGCATTCAAGACTGGGTATTTCTCTTACACCCATTCATCTCACAACATTATGTAACAACACCATCCGTTCATATGATATATTCTAGAAGGTCCGGCCGGGGCCCCACAGGATATACCACAAAACAGTCGGTGAAGGTACAGGATGATACCAGAGCAACGCATCGCACCTATCTCAAGCATTCTAGCGGAAGCCTAAGCTACTTGAACTCCTCATGAATGTCCAAATATAAACTCCACTTCGCTGGATCCACTGCAATGCCCGCTCCACTCACCACATGGCCCAAAAATGCCACTGACGATAGCCAAAACTCGCACTTCGAGAACTTGGCATAAAGCTGATTTTTCCTCAACGTATTCAACACTAACCGCAAATGAATCTCATGCTCCGCTTTGGACTTCGAGTACACCAGGATATCATCAATGAACACTATCACAAACAGATCCAGGTACTCACGAAAAATACGGTGCATCAAATCCATAAACACCGAGGGCGCATTACACAATCCAAAGGGCATGACTGTGAACTCATAGTGCCCATAACGCGTTCCAAATGCGGTTTTGGGAATGTCACCTTCCCGAATCCTTAACTGGTAATAACCAGATTTCAGGTCCAACTTCGAATAGACGGTAGAACCAACTAGCTGATCAAATAATTCATCAATCCGGGGGATCGGATATTTATTCTTCTCGGTCAGCTTATTTAGTTCACGGTAGTCGATGCACAATCGCAATCCACCGTCTTTCTTCTTTACAAAAAGCACAGGCGCGCTCCAAGGTCACATACTTGGGCGTATATAACCTTGCTCTAACATTTCTTGGAGTTGAACCTTCAACTCAGCCATCTCTTTTGGCGCGACATGATATGGCGAGCGGGCCACAAGTTTCGCACCTGGCACCAACTCGATCGTAAAGTCAATCTCCCGCTGGGGTGGTAGCCCAGGGAGATCTGCGGGAAACACATCTGTAAATTCTGCCACAATCGGAACCTCACTCATACCTGTGACCACGTCACTCTGCTTGATGGCCTCCTGCAGGCCAAGATTGTAGACCCGGGGTTGCGCTTGCGAGGCAGAAGAATCCACCACCGCTTTTCCTTTCTCCGCATAAGATGCTCCCGCCTTCTTTTCCCTTTTTGGCGGCAGCCGACAGTCTCGCGCAATATGCCCCATTTTACCACAATTGAAGCAGGTACGAGTATCTGGCCTGGAAGTTGCCCCTGATGTTGCTCCCGTTGCAACTGATGAAGGATCTTGTCCACTCGGCTTGGACTTCTTACCCCATTTCTTCTTATAAAACGATTTTCCCGATCGGGGTGCCTTCCACTCTGGTTGCGTCACAGCCAACGCTCTCTTCCCTTGCACCCTCTTCATATCCTTCTCCAGCGTACTTGCAGTGTCTACCAAAGCTTGGAAACCTTGGTTCACAGAACTTGACACAAGGAACCTCAACTCGTCCCTCAGGCCTTCATAGAACCTATTGGTCTTCCTTTGCTCATCAGCAAATATCGAACCGCATACCGCCCTAAGCGAGTAAACTCATGCAGGTACGCGTCAAACACTGCCATCACCTGAGTTAACCTTTGGAGTTCGTTTTCCATGGCTATCCGTTGCGCCGTAGGAAGGTGCTTCGCTAGGAACAGTCGAGAGAATTCATCCATGGAAACTTGAGCTAACGGACGACCCGCCAAATGATGTAATTCTATCTCATCCCACCACAATCGAGCTTCTCCTTCAAGCAAGAATGTAGCTAAGGTAACCTTCTGACTTTCCGCCGTGCCAATCGCCGTCATAACTCTCTTGACGCGCGATAACCAATCCTCTGCCTGCGTCGGAGTACCCGCTCCCGAAAATGTAGGTGGATGGAAACTCATGAACCGTGTTAGTTGCTTCTCAGCTGTTCGAGGAGCCACATCCACTACAGGTTCCGGCCTTCCTCCACCTGTTCTGGCCTAACATCCACTTGTTCTTGCCTAAGTGGCTGGCCTTGGATCATGGTAAATAATGCCTCCGCAACGAACCGTACATGCTCTGCAGACGGTGGAGGTGTAGGCACCTCAGCTGGTGCCCTACTCTCATCAGAATGCTGGGACGCAGACGGCCCAGCTCCACTTCGTGTCACCTAAAAGGGACAAGACACACATATAAGCGGTCGTACCCAAGCAAACAACACAAAATAAGAACACGCAGGTTCCTCAAACATACAAAATGCATTCCTATCATGGACATTCAGGAGTTCAATCGTAGACTTTGGTTTGCACAAACACGTGCTCGCCACCCCACAAAAGAAGTCGGCCACGACGTCAAGAGGGAAAGACCAAGACAACCGATACTAAAAATGTAACAACACCATCCGTTCATATGATATATTCTAGAAGGTCCGGCCGGGGCCCCACAGGATATACCACAAAACAGTCGGTGAAGGTACAGGATGATACCAGAGCAACGCATCGCACCTATCTCAAGCATTCTAGCGGAAGCCTAAGCTACTTGAACTCCTCATGAATGTCCAAATATAAACTCCACATTTTATATATAGATAGGAATGTCTTACAACATGTATCAAGTATTGGCCTTATGGCCTTACAGGGCTTTCATGCAGTGGTCTAAACAAATTGGCGCGCAGGCCGGCCACAAAAAGAAAACACTCAAAAGAACATTAGCCTTCGAGGGCTAGCAACAGCAGCAACACCAGCAGGAGCATCAACCTCTATGCGACCCGCTCGGCTCTCCAGCACCTGTGCAAGGACAATCCACCCAACGGTGGCAAACAAAAGCAACGGTCAGCGTTCAGCTAACCAAATTATAACGACCCTACCCCTCCTCTCGGGGCAGCGGTATTTTCCCTGCAGGCATATCATATCACAAGTATGGCAAGCTATATCATCAAAGGTGCTTTCACGCACACAAGCCATCACAACTTTCGTTCGCCGCCCGGCCCAACGGTCCGTGCACTCAGGGCACATTCTTGGTGTTCTGGCAACCTCTTGCCCACCACCGTCTCAGGGTTATCACCCAACGGTAACACTCTTGAGCATTTACTCCATGGCGTGCAGCCGGAGTTAGTCCTCGGACACCGGGATGGCCCGTAGCCCCCCTTTGTGTCATGGCGCGCAGGCCGAAGACTCTTGCTATGCGCTCCAACAGACCGCACTTTTGGTCTCACGTCAGACGGACATAGCGCAGGTCGGATCCTCCACCCCCCGTTGCTCAAATCGCCTTGCCTTCTCCGAGTACAGCGTACTCATGGCTATATATAAGGCGCGGGTCGGTCTCACCAATCCTGTTCCTGGCATTCAAGCCTGGGTATTTCTCTATACCCATTTCCTTACAGCAACAGCGGGTCTTTCCTGGGCACACCAGTACTTCCTATGACTCCCGTCACAGGTGGACACCGCAAAGTATAAATGTCAGGGGTCTTTCCTGGGCACACCAGTACTTCCTGTTACTCGCTTCACAGGTGGACACCCTATGACATCAAGCAGTACAAAAAAGGGCCTTTCCTGGTCCCACCAGTACTACCTGTGCATCATTCACAGGTTGGACCCAAAACCAACACAAGGCTATTTTCCTGGGCTACCACCCCAGTACTTCCTGCTACTCCTTTTCGCAGGAATAACCCATCGACTCCGTACACTACACGTTTATCACGGAGTCTTCTCCGGTTCGTATGCAACATCACCAATCCAGACCAACCTGTCCAGATGGGCTTCACACAGCATGCCTATTCCGTACTCATTTCCGGATCTATATGCAATACCAAGGGGATTTCAAGCATCCACCCAAATGACTCCCAAAAGCAGCCACCTCTTGGTGGGGGAATCAAAAGATATGCCAAAACAGAAGCCTTCACATGGCTAGGAAGAAAAGTCGTTACCCTTGACGATCGCTTCGGTGCCATGGCTTGAAAGCTTGCTTGCAAGATTCGCAAGAGCGTTTCCTCCGCAACGCTGGCTTCGGATCTCTCGCCGGTAAACCGCAGCACCACCAACCAGCAGCCCCCTTCCCTTCTTCCTCCTCCTTTCTCTCTCTCTTTCTCTCTCTTGAAGAAAGATGAAGGCCAAAGAAAATGAGAAATCATTCTCTGAGTTCGGCCCTTAAGGAAAAGGAAGAAGATCTTTCAGCCCTTGGATCCAGACTGAAGAAATGGACGGCCACGATTCTGCCAAAAACCATAATTTGACCCGACACGGCCTCGAACACGGCCGTGTGCCTGGCCGTGTGCCTCAAGCGGTGGTCAACCGACTTATCCAAACCAGTGACACGCCCACGGGACACGCCCGTGTCATGGGCCGTGTCACCAACACGCCTTCAGACACGCCCGTGTCTGTGGCCGTGTACCTGGGTGAAAAAAATCCCAATCACACGGCCTGGGACACGCCCGTGTCCCCGGCCGTGTGTGCCCAGACACGGCACCCAGACACGCCCTGTCGAATTCTCGGCGGGCTGAGTTCGTCGCCGAGACGCCCGTGTGACACGCCCGTGTTCAACACTCAAGGCCGTTTTCAACACTTCTCGACACTCGACTTCTCGACACTCGTCGAGTAAAAATCGTCGAGTAAAAATCATGCGACACGGCCTTGCGACACGGCCTTGGTCACGCCCGTGTCTGGGCCGTGGGACTCGTCGAGCCAAAGCGTCGACACAACCCGACGAGACGCCCAATGTCGACACAACCCGACCCCGGCCGTGTGCAGGCCACCTGACACGCCCTGGGACACGCCCGTGTCGCCCCCTGTCATGTTACAAATTAAGTCTTTCTGGGCACACCAGTACTTCCTACTATTCGCAGGTGGACAACGCAAATATCACAAATGTCAGGGGTCTTTCATGGCTACCACGCCAGTACTTACTGTTACACCTTCATAGGTGGACTCCCCATTAAGCATTACAAGGGTATTTCTGCACTTCCAATTTCTGCACTTCCGTACTTCTTTCCGTCACAGTAGCAAAAGCAGACAAACATTGGACAATAGCAAAACAGCACAAACTTGTATTTTCCTGGACACCATCAGTACTTCCTGATACTTCCCATAGGTCTACTCGTCGACTAAACTCTTATAGGTTGTATAGCAACATCACCAATCCATACACTTATAGGGTTATATGCAGACTTCTCGCTTACATACACATTTCCGACTATATGCCAACAATGCAACATGAATGACTCCCAAAATCATGAATCAACCCAAACCTTTTGTGGGGTCCCAAAATCAACCTTTTTGTGGGGTAATCAAAAAGGAGTCATGTATAGGAAGCCTTCACAGGTCGTACCCTCTATGAAAAGGTCCGACCTCTTCGGGGACCTCTTCGGTGTATGAGCCTAACTGGCTAGAATATCCGCAACGGAGTTGGCATGAGAATGGACACGGCAACGGAGTTGCATGAGTGGACAAAGGTCATGGGACTTGCATGAATGGTGATGCGCGTGAAAATGGCTTGGCCATATTGGAGGCACGTGATTGCATGGTAGATGGCGCAAAAACTTTAATCCTTGGGTTTTTGCAACTGGCGCGAAGGCAGGCGCTGGCGAGAAGGCAGGCGCGACATAATAATTTTGACAAAACTTCAGAAAACCTGCAGAAAAGAAAATAAATATTATTAGAAAAGAAAAGGTAAAAAAGAAAGCAAATTAATATATATTTTGAGTTTATATTGAAATTAATATTTGTGTGAATTCATAATAATGCCGTTCAAAATAGCACTTATCAGCGATCGCACACGGGAGAGTGAGTTTTAAGTTATCAGAGCACAACAAAAAAGAAGGAAAGTTCGCATTAGGGGTCCAGCGGGCACGTTGAAGAATCTGTTCGCAGGAATGCGCATTCCATGTGGTACCTGTTTATTACACACGTTGAAAATTGTTTTTTTTCTCTCTCTCCTATGGAGGCTTTGTAACGCCCCCGGGTTTTTTCTGTGTTTTGTTTGATTTTGGATTGGCGTTACGATGACGCATTTCCGGCCCTTCGCCGTTGTAGAGCGCGGTCCTAGCTCTGTAGGTTCCTTGTGTAGCCTGGTTGTAGCCAGTTGGCAAGTTTCCCCAGCTAGCCGGAGTCTGTTTTGGTGACTCGGTTGGCCTCTTAGGGAAATGCTTGCGTTTTGGCTTCGGGAGGTGTTAGCCCGAGTTTTCGATCGTCGTCTTTTTTGTTCGTCTTTTGATTTTTGGATGTTGTTTCTCGACCTCGCCGTTGTTTTCGTGCTTGGTTGTTTAGCTACGGTGCGAGTTTTGGTCGAAATCCGAGATCGTTTGCCTTCGCGTCGTTTCGGCGTTGTTTTGTTAGCTGCATGTTTGTAATGTTTGCTGTGCAGTGTGTGGCCGTTGTGGCTGAGCTTGTAGGCAGGTGCCTTGTTTCTTGTTGGCTAGGTATTAGCATGTTTCTTTTTCTGTGTAAGTTTGGGTGTGTCGAGCTCGGGTAGAGCTCCCGTTTCTCCGGTCGACGAATTTTTTTTGGTCGACAGGGTTTTTGTTGGAACACGGCCGTGACACGGGCGTGTCACGGGCGTGTCGCGGGCGTGTCCTCCTTCGATTCGTCGAGCTGTGCTCGATGGTCGTCAGGCGGTGTTTAGTGAGAACACGGCCCTGTCACGGGCGTGTCGTGTCGAACACGGGCGTGACATTGGGGCGTGTCTCTCTGTTCGACGATCGCGCTCCACGATCGTCGGGCGGTGTTCGAGTTGGTACACGGCCTGTGACACGGGCGTGTCACAGGGCGTGTCCCTGCTTCGTCGAGCGGAGATCGACTTTCGTCGAGTGGGTAGGTGCGTGAGTACACGCCCCGTGACACGGGCGTGTCGGGCCGTGTCACGGGCGTGTCTGGGGGGCGTGTCCCGTGTTTTCGTCGAGTAGAGATCGACGTTCGTCGAGTGTGTGAGTACACGCCCCGTGACACGGGCGTGTCGGGCCGTGTCACGGGCGTGTCTTGGGCGTGTTCCGTACTTTTTTCCTGAAATCGTCTTTTGTTGCCGTGAACTGTTTTTCCTCCTCATTTTTCATCGTTCCCGAGTCTGGAGAGCTTCCAGCGGAAGGGTTTTGAGAGGAGGCGGTTGTTGTTTTGACCGGCGATTCGGGAAGGTTAGAGCCCGTTTTTCTCGTGTGATAGCGGATTCGGCTTGCTCTCGGCTAGATCTTCCCTTCCATGTAAGTTTTTCTTGATTTAGGGTTCGATTCCAGGAATTTCTAAATATCTGATTTCTTTCTTCCCTCAAGTTTCAGCTTTGGTCTTCTAGGTGGCCGATCTTGCCGCCGGAGCCAAGCCGTGGTGCGGCTGTTGTTTGTTTTTCCGAAGAGGTAGAGGCAAGTGGCCCCTTGCCCTTGCCAAATTTATTTCTAACCTATGATCTATTTTTATTTCTTGTGCATAAGCTCTGTTCACTTGTTTTTTTCCTCCTTAGGGCAGCAGGTTGAATCATTTCACCAAGCTCTTAATCCAGTGCTGATCCTTTATTTTCTTTTCTGGAATTTTAATCAATATTCTCTTTTCGTCGGATGTTTGGTGTTCAGTGGGTAGCTAGAGTTAGGGTGAGGCTGCGGTAGAGGTGGTTCAGGTTTGGTTGCGATAGTCCCGAGTAGTTAGGACGGAACGGAGGGTTGGGATTAGATTTCCAACTCTCTGCTTGCTCGAAATGAGAGGGCTTAGGCTACGTTTTTAGCAAGACTTACGTTTACCCTAAGTGGAAAGCGCTGACAGCATCGAGTGAGCCGAGCTCACTCAACGCCGTCACCCAGCATAGGACTTGCGGCTAAGTATTTATAGGCGTCAGGTGAGTGGAGTTACTCAACGCTGCGTCGAGTGGGCTCGACATTTCTGTCTTGAGTTCTTGTGTACCTTAGGATTGTTAGTGTGACTTTACCCTTCCTTTAGGGGGTGGTATTGGGTGTTCGGCAAATTTTTGCTTGCCGACTCTTGGGTTGTGGCAGGTGGTGCAATGTTTAGTGGCCTCTAAGAGGGGCGGCTGATTTTGATGTGGAGAGCTGTGGCCACGACCTGTTTGCCCTGGTTTGGGTTGGTGTGGGACCCTAAAGCTGCCATTGGCGACCCCTTAGCCCTTTTTGGATCTGATTCTGGTTATGAATTCAGATTCATGTTTTTTTGACCACTGCCACTTACCCACGTATTAGGAATGTTAGACTCTTTTGTGGAGCATGTTGCTTTTGTTGCTCGCACTTGGTGTGCTTTGCTGTGCTTTAGACAGTGCTCTTTTCTTACTGTGCCATGCTCTTTCTTTTGCTTATAGCAGCTTGTTGTCGGGTTGGTAAACCCTCTTTTTGCTCTTAACTCTAATGCTTTATTTACACTTTTAATTATTTCCTTTCTGAGGTGTTCTTTTCTTGAATGCCTCAGGTCCAGGTTGTAGCCGGTTCAGCGGCTAGTTCTTTTGGAGGGGCTGGTTTGTGGCCTCTTGGGTAGCTGAGACAGCTGATCCGATTATGTGAGGTAGTTCTTTACTTTTTTGTATAGACATACATACTCACCAGTGGGTTCGTGTCAGGTTGTTGGCGCCCACTGGTGGCTTCTTGCGATGCTGGATATGAACTTAAACTGCTGTTTTTGCCTATTAGTGGTTGTTTACTTGCTTCTGGGATGGATTTTTGCTAGGTTGCATGTTAGATATTTTTAAACCCTAAAAGCATTATTATATGTATATCATGCATAGCATAATTATAAAACAAAGACACTACATTTCCTTAGCGTAAAAAGATTACCTTTTTATATCTATTATATTCACTCTAGAGTCGTGCATACCATGAGTTGTCCCTCGGGGACACTTATGCTCACTAGGGTGTCAACTTAATTGAACCAAACTATTTTCTGCTGCGTATACTTATACTTTTAATTGTGGACTAGCTGATCCACCATGCCGAGGGATACGGCCAATCAACATAACTGCTTTTCTTTCATAATTAATCAACGATTTTCCTTAAAACTAAGATCTGGAGTTTTGCCTGAGCGCGTGCAGTTATCCCCTGCACGGCGTGGCATCACGGCACGTGTTTTCTCTTGCTCTGATACGATTTTATCGTTGAGAAAATGCGGGTTGTGACAGTTGGTATCAGAGGGAGGTTGCTTGACAAATGGTCGGGCAACCTTTCCTTCTGTTTGCATTAGTGGTTAGCGTCATACCATACACACACCGATATGTCATCAGCACGTCTTGGCTAAAGCACGAACACTACACTCATGAGCATAAAGAAGTATACGGGGCATATTATGTAGTATGGGATGCATAATATGTGTTTGTATATGGATCCACCATAGGAGGCAACATGTGAGGGTTATGTAGTATGGGATGCATAACCTCACCACATGAATGCGGCTAGCACGTTTTCTTTTTTCGTTGCATGGGAATGTTATGTAGTATGGGATGCATAACATTTTCATGTGTACGCCGCCCATGGCATGCATTAAGGCCTTTTTTTTAGAATGCATAGCACATCATGCATAGCATAACATTCATAAGCACAACGTGTTAAGCTAAAGATTTGCAAGATGACATATGTACACACATGGTTTTGAGTCAAAAAGAATACAAATACATGCATTCATGGTTTAGGCACATGAGTTAGTATGATGGTGGTGAACCATCTTAGGTTAAGCATAACATCATCATGATAAAACAACTCCCAGAGCAAGTTTTGCAGTTGAAGTTCATATTTAAGTGTGTTTGTCTGTACCGGGTAGTTTTGTTCTAGCTGTTGGGCTAAGTTTCGTCTAAAGCTTGTGCGATTATAGGATGGCGAGACGTCCTGTAACGAGGTCGACCCCCCAATCCGAGGGTGAGACGTCAGGAGCGCAGAGCGAGGCGTTGGTAGAAAACCTGCGGCAGAGTAATGAGACCCTATCGAGGCAGGTGGTGGCTATGCAGGCTCAGATTCAGTCCCTGGTGGCCGTGGTGGCGGGACAGGCCCGAGAGTTCCGGACCCCGCTGAGGGGGTAGCTGTTCCTGCCCCTCCTGCTCCTCCCGTGCCTTTGGTTGTGGTGCCCCCGGAGATGGCGTTTATATCCCAGTTTCAGCGACTGAGACCCCCTACTTATGATGGGCAAGCAGACTTCATGATTTTGGATGACTGGCTGATTACTATTGAGGAGATGTTCTCTTATTCGGGGATTTCGGATGATCAGAGAGTGATGCTCGCTGCCTACCAGCTCAAGGGCTTGGCAAAGAATTGGTGGTTGAGGGAGAAGGAGAGCTTGGTGGCAGGATGCTCTTGGGAGTCATTTAAAGGGATGCTGTTGAATAAGTTTTTGCCTTCAGTCGAAAGGGACCGGCTGATGAATGACTTTCTCCATTTGAAGCAGAGGAAACTCACGGTCAGTGAATATGAGATTGAGTTTAGTAAATTGAGTCGGTTTGCTCCTAGTCTGGTGAGTGTTGAAGCAGACCGAGTTAAGCGATTTCTGGGTGGACTAAGAAGCGACATTCAGCAGTTAGTGAATGCCTATGGTGCAGTCAGTTATGCCAGCGTGGTCGAAGCTGCCTTGAGGGTTGAGGCCATTGAGAATGCCAAGAATAGAGGTCAGCAGTTGTGGAAGGATAAGCGAAATTCCGGTGGAGGGAAGAGCCCTCAGGAACCCGATGCGGTCTCGAGAAAGAGGAGCAAAGAGGTTTGTAGTTTCTGTGGCCGACCAGGCCACCCCTTTGAGAAGTGTTTCAAAAGGTTTGGAGCGCAGAAGAAGGAACAGGTGCACACAATTCAGGGTGCTCCCAGAGGAGACTTGGTGTGTGCCTTGTGTGGAAGGAAGGGGCATGAGGCTGCCCGTTGCTGGTCGAGAGATAAAGTCTGTTTTCAATGTGGGCAGAAGGGTCATCTCAAGACAAAGTGCCCACAGTCCCAGCCTATTCTGCAGCCAGTACCCCTCCAGGCTTTGCCACCGCCTCAGCAATTGGATAGAGGAAAGGGGAAGCTGAATGTGCTTTCGGCAGACGAAGCGCAGACTTCGACCCAGGTTATCTCAGGTTGATTTCTCCTCAGTCGTTTCGTTATGCTTCCCTTGTGGTTGTAGTTTTCGTTTTAGCGTTTGTTTCCTTAGATGCGTGCGCTATTTGTAGGACGATTTAAGGTAAAGAACCGCTGGGCGCGCGTTCTCTTCGATTCAGGCGCTACCCACTCGTTTGTGGCTAGAGCCTTTGTGGAGCGGTTCAGTTTGGGCCTAGATCATGTTGGTGGTGCCTTTTGCGTTAAGTTCCCCTCCGGTGACTCTGTGGTTACGGACCTGGGTGTCCTTGATTGTCCGATTTTGTTGGGGGATTTTCTAGCCAAGGCAGATCTGAAGGTGATTGACCTGGAGGACTTCGATGTGATCTTGGGCATGGACTGGTTGTCAAGGTACGATGCTGTGATCCAGTGCAAGGGTAAGCGCTTGGACTTCGTCAAGGACAACGGTCAGCCAGGGAGCGTTTATGGGTATTCTCTCCAGGAGTCTCCAGTCATTTCTGCGGTGCGTGCTCGGAAGTTGCTTGATTCTGGTTGTTCTGCCTGTGTGGTCTCTCTGGTAGGGGCTGTTGTTAGAGTGCCGTGTTTGCAAGAGATCCCTGTGGTGTGTGACTTCTCCGATGTGTTTCCTGATGATCTTCCCGGTCTTCCACCCGATCGAGATGTCGAGTTTGCTATAGATTTGGAGCCAGGCACGCGTCCTATTGCCAAGGCGCCGTACCGGATGGGCCCCGCGAGAGCTGGAAGAGTTGCGAATTCAGCTGGATGAGATGTTGGCAAAAGGGTTCATTAGGCCGAGTTCTTCACCATGGGGTGCACCAGTGCTGTTCGTTAAAAAGAAGGATGGGTCGATGAGGCTATGCATCGACTATAGAGAACTGAACAAGGTTACTATTAAGAACAGGTACCCTTTGCCTCGGATTGACGATCTGTTTGACCAACTGCGTGGTAGTGCCGTGTTTTCCAAGATAGATCTTCGATCGGGCTATCACCAGTTGAGGATTCGGGAGTCAGATGTTCCGCGGACGGCGTTCCGCTCTCGTCATGGGCATTTTGAGTTTTTAGTTATGTCATTTGGTTTGACTAATGCGCCCTCAGCTTTTATGGATCTGATGAATAGAGTTTTCAAGGATTTTCTGGATAAGTTTGTGATGTCTTTATAGATGACGTTTTGGTATACTCTAAGAATGCGGAGGAGCATGATCGGCATTTGCGTCTGGTCTTGGCGACTCTGAGAGACCATAAGCTATACGCCAAGCTGAACAAGTGCGAATTTTGGTTGCCTCAAGTCTCTTTTCTCGGCCACGTGGTGAATAAGGAGGGAATATCGGTGGACCCAGAAAAGATCGCTGCTGTTATGGAATGGGCGAGGCCTGTTACTCCCAAAGAGATCAGAAGCTTCTTGGGCTTGGCTGGATATTATAGGAGATTCATAGAGGGATTCTCTACTTTGTCTGCGCCGTTGACTAGGTTGACGCAGAAAAATGCAGCCTTCATATGGGATAGCAAGTGTGAGGAGGCTTTTGAGGAATTAAAAAGAAGGTTATGTTCAGCTCCAGTTTTGTCTTTGCCTACTGAAGATAGTGAGTATGTTATATATGTGGACGTGTCGCACGTCGGACTGGGCTGTGTTTTGATGCAGGGCGGGAAGGTGATTGCGTACGGGTCGAGGCAGCTAAAGACTCATGAGAGGAATTACCCTACGCATGACCTGGAGTTTGCAGCTGTGATCTATGCGTTGAAATTGTGGAGACATTTGCTGTATGGCGCGCAGTGCAAGATTTTCACGGATCATAAGAGTTTGAAGTATGTCTTCACTCAGAAAGAGTTGAATCTGCGCCTGCGGCGGTGGTTGGAGTACGTGGCCGACTATGATGTTGAAATCCAGTATCATCCGGGTAAGGCGAATGTGGTGGCCGATGCCCTAAGTCGGAAGTCAGGAAAGATTTTCAATCTCTCCGCCGAGCGTCTTGTGGAAGAGTTTCTTTTGATGGACATTTCTGTGGGAAGCTGCGATTCGCAGAGTAGCTTGGCAGTGGCAGAACCTTCGTGGATTGCGCTTACGCGACTGCATCAGAAAGATGATCCCGATCTTTTGCATTTGTACCTTCGAGCTGAAAAGGTGAATTACCAGATTTCTCTATAGATGATGCGGGTACCTTGAAGTTTCGTGGCAGGTTTTGCATTCCCGCGGTTGGGGATATCCGGGATATGGTGTGCAGGAAGCCCACGGATCTAGTGTTGCCTACCATCCAGGGTCTACCAAAATGTACCATGAATTAAAGCAGATTGCCTGGTGGTATGGGATGAAGAAGGACGTAGCCAGATTTGTTTCTGAGTGCTTCACTTGCAGGCGTGTGAAGGCCGACCATGGGAGGCCTGGTGGCAAGCTAACTCCCTTAGAGATTCCGATGTGGAAGTGGGAGAGTATCTCGATGGATTTCATCACAGGCTTACCGAGATCTCCTAAAGGGCATGATTCAGTTTGGGTGATCGTAGACAGATTGACGAAGAGTGCTCACTTCGTACCATTTAAGATCGATTATCCGATGAGGAAGATAGCCGAGCTGTATTTGGATGAGGTTATTAGATTGCATGGTGTACCCGTGAGTATCATATCGGATCGAGACTCCAGGTTTACGTCTCGTTTTTGGAAGAGCCTTCAAGAAGGGTTGGGTACAGATTTGAGATATTCCACAGCTTATCATCCGCAGACCAATGGTCAGACGGAGCGAGTAAATCAGATTGTGGAAGATATGATCCGATGCTATATTCTGGACCACGGAGGAGCGTGGGATGAGCGCTTGCGGCTTATGGAATTTGCGTATAATAACAGTTATCAAGAAAGCTTGCAAATGGCTCCTTTTGAAGCTTTATATGGGAGGCGCTGCAGGACTCCCTTGTTTTGGGCTGAGGTTGGCGAGAGACATTTGTTGGGTCCAGAAGCTCTCGAGGAGATGGAAACTGCTGTGAAGCTTATTCGGGAAAAGCTTCGGATAGCCCAAGAGAGATATGAGAAAAATGCCAATCGGCGTAGATCGGATTTGGAATTTTTGGTGGGGGACTCATTGTTCTTAAAGGTCTCCCCGTTGATCGGAGTCAAGCGTTTTGGCAAGAACAGGAAGTTGGACCCGAGGTTCGTTGGGCCGTTTCCGATTGTTGAGCGGATTGGGATATCAGCTTATAGGCTGGCGTTGCCCGCAAATTTCCCTGCCGTGCATAATGTCTTCCACGTCAGTCAGCTGCGGAAATGTGTAACGAATGGCAGGCAGGTCTTGGATTCTGTGCCTCAGTTGGAGCCGAATCTTTCTTATGTGGAGGTGCCTGTCCGCATTCTGGATTCTCAGGTTCGTGCGCTGCGGAAGAAGTCTATTCCGATGGTTAAAGTTTTATGGAGGAATCAGGATGTAGAAAGCGCGACTTGGGAGTTGGAGTCGGCTATGAGGGAGGCTCACCCTCATCTTTTTCCCTGATCTTGTGCCTGGTATGTTTTGTTTTATTTATGATTATATAGTCCTTTCCTGGCTCTTTCTCTCTCCTTCTTCTTAGGAGTGTTGTGAGTAAAGTTTCGAGGCGAAACTTTCTTTTAGTGGGAGTGGCTGTAACGCCCCCGGGTTTTCTGTGTTTTGTTTGATTTTGGATTGGCGTTACGATGACGCATTTCCGGCCCTTCGCCGTTGTAGAGCGCGGTCCTAGCTCTGTAGGTTCCTTGTGTAGCCTGGTTGTAGCCAGTTAGCAAGTTTCCCCAGCTAGCCGGAGTCTGTTTTGGTGACTCGGTTGGGCCTCTTAGGGAAATGCTTGCGTTTTGGCTTCGGGAGGTGTTAGCCCGAGTTTTCGATCGTCGGATGTTGTTCTCGACCTCGCCGTTGTTTTCGTGGCTTGGTTGTTTAGCTACGGTGCGAGTTTTGGTCGAAATCCGAGATCGTTTGCCTTCGCGTCGTTTCGGCGTTGTTTTGTTAGCTGCATGTTTGTAATGTTTGCTGTGCAGTGTGTGGCCGCTGTGGCTGAGCTTGTAGGCAGGTGCCTTGTTTCTTGTTGGCTAGGTATTAGCATGTTTCTTTTTCTGTGTAAGTTTGGGTGTGTCGAGCTCGGGTAGAGCTCCCGTTTCTCCGGTCGACGAATTTTTTTTGGTCGACAGGGTTTTTGTTGGAACACGGCCGTGACACGGGCGTGTCACGGGCGTGTCGCGGGCGTGTCCTCCTTCGATTCGTCGAGCTGCGCTCGATGGTCGTCAGGCGGTGTTTAGTGAGAACACGGCCCTGTCACGGGCGTGTCGTGTCGAACACGGGCGTGACATTGGGAGTGTCTCTCTGTTCGACGATCGACGCTCCACGATCGTCTGGCGGTGTTCGAGTTGGTATACGGCCTGTGACACGGGCGTGTCACAGGGCGTGTCCCCTGCTTCGTCGAGCGGAGATCGACTTTCGTCGAGTGGGTAGGTGCGTGAGTACATGCCCCGTGACACGGGCGTGTCGGGCCGTGTCACGGGCGTGTCTGGGGGGCGTGTCCCGTGTTTTCGTCGAGTAGAGATCGACGTTCGTCGAGTGTGTGAGTACACACCCCGTGACACGGGCGTGTCGGGCCGTGTCACGGGCGTGTCTTGGGCGTGTTCCGTACTTTTTTCCTGAAATCGTCTTTTGTTGTCGTGAACTGTTTTTCCTCCTCATTTTTCATCGTTCCCGAGTCTGGAGAGCTTCCAGCGGAAGGGTTTTGAGAGGAGGCGGTGGTTGTTTTGACTGGCGATCTCGGGAAGGTTAGAGCCCATTTTTCTCGTGTGATAGCGGATTCGGCTTGCTCTCGGCTAGATCTTCCCTTCCATGTAAGTTTTTCTTGATTTAGGGTTCGATTCCAGGAATTTCTAAATATCTGATTTCTTTCTTCCCTCAAGTTTCAGCTTTGGTCTTCTAGGTGGCCGATCTTGCCGCCGGAGCCAAGCTGTGGTGCGGCTGTTGTTTGTTTTTCCGAAGAGGTAGAGGCAAGTGGCCCCTTGCCCTTGCCAAATTTATTTCTAACCTATGATCTATTTTTATTTCTTGTGCATAAGCTCTGTTCACCTTGTTTTTTTTTCCTCCTTAGGGCAGCAGGTTGAATCATTTCACCAAGCTCTTAATCCAGTGCTGATCCTTTATTTTCTTTTCTGGAATTTTAATCAATATTCTCTTTTCGTCGGATGTTTGGTGTTCAGTGGGTAGCTAGAGTTAGGGTGAGGCTGCGGTAGAGGTGGTTCAGGTTTGGTTGCGATAGTCCCGAGTAGTTAGGACGGAACGGAGGGTTGGGATTAGATTTCCAACTCTCTGCTTGCTGGAAATGAGAGGGCTTAGGCTACGTTTTTAGCAAGACTTACGTTTACCCTAAGTGGAAAGCGCTGACAGCATCGAGTGAGCCGAGCTCACTCAACGCCGTCACCCAGCATAGGACTTGCGGCTAAGTATTTATAGGCGTCAGGTGAGTGGAGTTTACTCAACGCTGTGTCGAGTGGGCTCGACATTTCTGTCTTGAGTTCTTGTGTACCTTAGGATTGTTAGTGTGACTTTACCCTTCCTTTAGGGGGTGGTATTGGGTGTTCGGCAAATTTTTGCTTGCCGACTCTTGGGTTGTGGCAGGTGGTGCAATGTTTAGTGGCCTCTAAGAGGGGAGGCTGTTGATGTGGAGAGCTGTGGCTACGACCTGTTTGCCCTGGTATGGGTTGGTGTGGGACCCTAAAGCTGCCATTGGCGACCCCTTAGCCCTTTTTGGACCTGATTCTGGTTATGAATTCAGATTCATGTTTTTTTGACCACTGCCACTTACCCACGTATTAGGAATGTTAGACTCTTTTGTGGAGCATGTTGCTCTTGTTGCTCGCACTTGGTGTGATTTGCTGTGCTTTAGACAGTGCTCTTTTCTTACTGCCATGCTCTTTCTTTTGCTTATAGCAGCTTGTTGTCGGGTTGGTAAACCCTCCTTTTTGCTCTTAACTCTAATGCTTTATTTGCACTTTTAACTATTTCCTTGCTGAGGTGTTCTTTTCTTGAATGCCTCAGGTCCAGGTTGTAGCCGGTTCAGCGGCTAGTTCTTTTGGAGGGGCTGGTTTGTGGCCTCTTGGGTAGCTGAGACAGCTGATCCCGATTCTGTGAGGTAGTTCTTTACTTTTTTTGTATAGACATACATACTCACCAGTGGGTTCGTGTCAGGTTGTTGGCGCCCACTGGTGGCTTCTTGCGATGCTGGATATGAACTTAAACTGCTGTTTTTGCCTATTAGTGGTTGTTTACTTGCTTCTGGGATGGATTTTTTCTAGGTTGCATGTTAGATATTTTTAAAACCCTAAAAGCATTATTATATGTATATCATGCATAGCATAATTATAAAACAAAGACACTACATTTCCTTAGCGTAAAAAGATTACCTTTTTATATCTATTATATTCACTCTAGAGTCGTGCATATCATGAGTTGTCCCTCGGGGACACTTATGCTCACTAGGGTGTCAACTTAATTGAACCAAACTATTTTCTGCTGCGTATACTTATACTTTTAATTGTGGACTAGCTGATCCACCATGCCGAGGGATACGGCCAATCAACATAACTGCTTTTCTTTCATAATTAATCAACGATTTTCCTTAAAACTAAGATCTGGAGTTTTGCCTGAGCGCGTGCAGTTATCCCCTGCACGGCGTGGCATCACGGCACGTGTTTTCTCTTGCTTTGATACGATTTTATCGTTGAGAAAATGCGGGTTGTGACAGGCTTCTCGTCGGATATCCACTATGCGCCCACGAACGCCAAGCTGTCTGTGATCTCGTCAAGCACGCTAGACGCACCCACATGGTACTTGTTCAATTTGGCGATCCGGGCATGGATCACACAGATACCCTCCCTAACCTTCCGGACGTACTTTTGAACGATATCCTCCTGAGGAATTGAGCACTGTGTCGCCGCCTGAGCTTCAGTTCACTGACCTAGCACATGGTCGTGTGCGGCACTTAATTTCAAAGCCTCAATCCATTTCTCCAGGCGGGCAATCCGGTTGATGGCGCCCACGAGTCCTAGTAGAAGAGACACAATCACAAAGTAGTAATCTGTGCAAGCAAAGGATAAAATTTTGTCTAAAGACTTCGAACTCAAGGGGAATGTGGTGAGCTGTTTTTGATAAGTACCAGTTGACGAGTCGTCGCTCCGAAAAGTCAGCTCCTCTGGCTCGTCCTCTCCTCTTTTTCTCTTCCATTATCGAGTACCTGCTAGTAGGTCGCTCTCTAGAACGGTCATTTCCTCCAAATCAACTTCCCCTCTTTTGCTTTTCTTCAACAGATTCTCGACTACATACAGAAAGTTTGATCTCAGTATGGCCGCCTCCTTCTCGAACTCAATATCATCAAGGTGGTTTTCAAACTCATCATCATCTTATTCTGACCCCTGCGATTTCTCAACCTCCATGACCAGTTTATGTTAGCTAGCTCGGTCCGATAAGAGCTGGCGATGGAAAATGTCTGGGATTGCATGAGGTGGTTGGCTTCAAAGGGGGATCCGACAATTTTTTTCACCACCAATTTCATGCCCTTTAAGGGAGGGGGTGGCGTCCAGAGGAATGGCGGCCTCACTGGTGTTTGGTGTCCATGTGCCTGATTTTTTTTTCTTTTTCAGAGTGTTGGAAGGTGTAGTTTGATGGATCTCCACCGATGGATTCACATGGTCAGAGTGTTCGGGCTCAGGGTTGTCCAAAAATGCGAGGGTCTTAGATACAGTGGGCATAGAGCTGAGTTTTCTCTCTAACGTTTTCTTTGAGGGCGCTTGCTTGGAGGAACTGCCTGGGAATTTGGCGGGCTTCGTCGGCCTGTTTGGATCAGGCTTTTTGGAGGAGTCCACATTTAAGCCCAAGTTCACGAACAGAGACTGATTCATGCACATGGTAGACAAATGAAGTTGGTGATTTATGAAGAATGGCTCTTTTAAGAGGGGGTTTGCGCTATTTATAGACTCCTTGGGGACATTTAATACGTATCATAGTTTTTGCGGCCAACGGTATACTTTTTTGAAGCTCGTGCGGTCTGTCAAAAAAATGCGGGGATTATGTTAACACAAATTGTGCGACGACAGATGAGAGCATCCATCAGGCACGAACAAAGTCACGAAGCAATTATCTTCAGAGTTCGTCGACCTCTCAAGTGGACATTCTGAAGCTCTTGTGGTCAACCCCGGGAGCACGACAATGTTCGACAAAGACAAGCAGCTAGCGTCCTCTCAGGATGCGATGCGGAAGCTCCAGGTGGGAGTGCACGCAGACGATTCAGCCAAGGACACGCGGACTCCCCCTCTTTGTATTTTGCTCAAGCGTCCCCGTATGGCTTAGTATGGCCTCTTCTTTAGTGTTTGGCGCCCGACTCTTCATGTTCCTCGGGTGGCTGCACATTTAATGTCGTGATTTATAAGACATTAAATTGTTGTCGGTTCGTGCATAGTCCACGCAGTCTGCCCTCTAGTATAAAAGGGGGACTAGGGGTGCTTGGAGGGACACGCCAAACTTAACCCAAGAAGCTGTCATGTTATAGGTACGGACACTAAGTTCCAGTATTTTCTCTCAATCATTGTATGCGCGCATACCCTATGGGTGGCCGCACCACCTTTTAACCCCTATCTTGATGTTAATAAAGAGAGGGTCGTCGCAAGAGAGGCATTCTCTGCGGCGGGTCAAATCTGGTGTTCATCACTGCTAGCGACACTTTCCCTCTCCCCTCAACCTCTCTGCTTGCAGTGTTCTCCTAGGGTTAAGTAACTGGTTGGCCACAATCTGAATAATTCTCCGACCCGTCCCTCATAAGAGTGGCTTGCGTGTAAGACCCCGTCCCCCTTACTCAGGAGGGTTCCCGGTATTATGCCCAGAACCGCCACCTTACGGTGACACTTAGCACATAAGGGCTAGTCGACACCGCAAGACGCCGATCATGCCAGCTAGTACGATCATTCAACCTATCGGCCAATTGATAAGAGAAGCAATATAAGCAATTATATATCAAGTCCACATCATAGAATCATCATAATATAAACAAAATGAGAGATACAATAGTCCACAATGAGTACGGAAAGAAAGAGAAAAGGGCTTATGCCCTGTACATAACAAATCAAATCTCTCTCTCTCTCTCAAAACAAACTATGCGGAAGCTAAACTATCATCGGTACACGCATTATAACCTGACGTCAGGTTGCAATAGTAGTAGTCGTAGGTGGTGGCAGCTCCTCATGTCCTGCCACCTCGTCCTGCTGGTCGTGCTGCAGCTCCATCTCCTCGAGCTCCTAAAATGATACAGTCACAACCGACCGTTAGTCATAAAGACTAAGCCATTTTGTCTCGCCTCACCGACGCGACTCCTAGGTACCGAGTGGGAGTACGAAGCGGAGAACAACAAGGGGTATAAAAGTATAGCAAGTGACAATGGATCTCACCTATCATGGTTATATAATGACAAGTATATCTCTACTTTAGCAGTTATATATAGTGCAAGTAATGGAGTGAAAAACAGCACTGAAAAGAAGCGCGGTAAGTAGAGTAAAGTATTGAGCAGAAAAGTAAACTTGCTACTACTACACTAACATCACAGAAGTACCTTAACTTATATGAATGTCCATATAAACTTATAAGTTAAGGTTTCACAAATATAACTTATCATATAAAAGAGCTCATACTAATTTATATGATAAGAATCTATGGTGAGTATGTCCTAAGTATGTACGTATGATATGGTATGCGGGTTATGATTCATACAAGTGCAACTCACCCACACAACTCTATGCGCACAAACCTATAGTCCTCACTTTTTGGAGTTAGCTTAACTCTCAAGTACTACCGTTGTGGCCGCGGCAGTAGTGGAGCGGGCATCTCCACTTCTAGGCGGGTATACACACTACCAGGCTTAGACCTTCTACACGCCTCTAAAGAACACATCAGAGTCACGACGTACTAAACCGCTGGCTAGTCCACCAGACTTTTAGGTTGGGTGTGCGTTTTCAAGGATTGTCCTCCAGACCTAGTATAAACAACCTACTTGCCCCCCAAATCCTCACACCTCACCTGAGTCGTCGTACTTCCATCGGTGTGATGATTGGCCCAGTGCTGCATGACCCGCCACTAATATGTTATATGCACATGCAATTTATTTCCAACCCGAGCCTCCAGCTCGCAGTACAAAACCCATCCGGTATCCAAACATCCAAGCCTCAACTCGCAGGACAAAACTCGCCCTGTATACAAACATCCGAGCCTCTAGCTCGTAGGACAAAACCCGTCCTGTATCCAAACATTCAAGCCTCTAGCTCGCCGGACAAAACCCATCCTGTATTCAAACATTTGAGCCTCCAGCTCGCAGGACCAAACCCATCCTATATCCAAATATTCAAGCCTCCAACTCGCAGGACAAAACCCGACCTCTATCCAAACATCCAAGCCTACAGCTCGCACGACAAAACTCGTCTTGTATCCTCCAACCCTATACTAGTGAAATTGTCACATCGTTCTCTTAACCTATTAGACTACTCTTGTCTAAGGCTTATTAGGCATAACAACTTATAGTTAGTCCTTAGACTGCCTAAGGCATACCCGGTGAAGGGATCTCGGGGCACTTGGAACTATGATGGGCTGAAACTCAAATCTCTCTTTCTCAAGGACACTTACTTTTATTAGTGTTTACCCATTATTAATACCCAGCTCTCAATGTTGCTCTTGAGTGAACCTAATGGCTTAAGGTATTGTTGGGAGAACGACGGTCTTCCGCCGATATCCGTTCTAATTACTTTCCTTGGGCTTTATACTCTAACACTCGTTACTATGTAGTGACCCACTCGATAACAATTAGGGTTTCATCTTCCTGATACGCTTCTCAATCCAACCACTTATCATATCTCATATGGGTCCTAATGTTATGTGTTACTTAGTTAAGCGCAACCCATGACCTAATGTTAACCCGTATGAGATGACTGTCAATTCCTTAGGCCAAATGCCTTTAACTATTTATCATGGGTTTGACATGTAGGTAAAATTGATCATTCAGAATTTCATCATTATTTACCAATTATTTTGGACGATAATTTAAATTAAATAATTAAGTGACCTAGGTCACTTTGAACATGAACAACTCTAACCAGTGGTCTATTATGTCTAAATAAATTATCTGAGGTTCATCTAGGTTAAAAATTTATGTTCATAAAAAATCATGACTTTGCAAATTGAATTTCCATATATTTTCTATTTATGATTAAATCCATAAATAATCCATTTTCCATATGAAGTACTTCCCATTTTTACATTTGACACCATATATTTACAAATCTACCCCCACCATGCATGTTGAATTTTCCCAACATACAGAGGTCCAAATGGCCTGAAATTTTTACCATGGTCATGTCATGACCTAGTGGTCATGCCACCCAAATTTGGATGCATTTGGAAGAGGGAATCTTCCAATATTTCATTTACTTACTAAATGATATTTCTATAAAAACTATAAAAAAACGTATCCCGAAAATTCTAATTTTTGGACAAGACCTATGTCTAGCATAAACACATGCATTTCCATAATTTCATGACACGTGGACTTAGGGTTTGGCTTGCGCACTCAATTAAAAATCTGCCCTAACCTAGGACCAGTCTTAGTAGAATGACCCTATAGAGAGCATCATTACTCCAAATTTCATGTTTAAGATGTCAAATTAAAGGTAGGACCTAGATCTACCTTTTTCAAGTTGAGCATCATTTCTGAAAATGCATCTAAGGTGCCTAAATAATGTATGCAATTTGACTGTATAACGGTGATAGAAAATACATATGTAATTATTTCATAAAAAAATCAAGGGCATCGGTTCATCTTCTCCAATGAGCCAACGGTCCAGATTGCCCCAACCTGAACCAGCTAGATCTTGTATTTCCCGGCCATCTGGCCGCCGCCACCGGTGATTGTCACCACCACCTCCATTGAAGTGGTGGCTTGCGTTTCCCGGTTGCATGGCCGCCGGAGGTGGCTCCTCCAGCGAACCCGAGCAAGGAGAAATGCTCGGCAAGAACCCTCTCACATGGCATTAGGCTCATTTGACGAGCTTGGAACAGAAAGAGGGGAGGAGAAACGGACCCTTATACGAGCTTGGCGGCGGGTTTGGCGGTGGTGCGCCATGGCCGACCCTTGCTCCGGCGAGCTAGCTTGTTTGTTGATTTCGCCAGCTAATCCTCTGCTTCTTAGGGCTCACTGAAGGTGATGGTGGTGTGGAATGGAGGTGAGGTTAGCTGGTTTAAAGGCTTTGACTTACGAGGAGTGGCTGGGCATGATCGGTCATCATTGAGCATGATTCCTCCATGCCGCCACGTGTTACCATTCTATTAGACCGTCAATTATTATTTAAAGATAAATCTTCTTGAGAAGATCAACCTATTAAATAGGTTGTTGCAATGAACCGGGTTTAAAATCACCTTTTCTGAAAACCTGGTTCAGGCCTGATAGAGCAGATAAAGCTTATACAGAAAAATAGCTCCAAGTCCATAAGCGCTGAGTGTGTTGACACCACTCAGCGCCACGTTGAGTGGTGTCGATGTCACTCAACGCCGTCAGCATTCCAGCCATCCAAGTCAAAAGCATTGAGTGGTGTTGACACCACTCAACGCCACATTGAGTGGTGTTGACACCTCTCAATGCCGTCAGCATTCAGCAATTGAAGTCAAAAGCATTGAGTGGTGTCTATAACACTCGACACTGCATTGAGTTGTGTTAACACCACTCAATGTCGTCAGTATTCCAGCCATCCAAGTCAAAAGCATTGAGTGGTGTCGACACCACTCAACACCATGTTGAGTGGTGTTGACACCACTCAATGCCGTTAGCAATCTTATGTCAAGGCGTTGAGTGGTGTTGAGACCACTCAACACTGCGTTGAGTGGCTTTGAGACCACTCAACGCCGCGTTGAGTGGTGTTGAGACCACTCAACGCCAACGTCATCCCGCAGCGTCTAAGTAAAATGGCGTCAAGTGCGTTGAGACCACTCAACACCGCATTGAGTGGCGTCGAGTTAACTCGACACTTCGTCAAATGGCATCGAGATCACTCAATGCCTAAAGTTTCCCGAGTATTTCTAAGTTAAATTCATCGTGATCACTCGACGCCCAAAGTTTCCGAGTATTTTCTAAGTTAAATTCGTCGAGTGGTGTCGTGTTCACTCAACGCTTCCTGAGCCTGAGTCAATTCTATTGACTCAAAACCTTGACTCATCACATCCATAGGCTCCCAGTTGTGCTCCTCCCGTCCGTGGTTGGACCACAACACCTTGACCAAGGGAACCTTCTTCTTCCGCAGTACTCGAGTCGATGTATCATCGATCCAGACTTGCTCTAAACGGACTGATCTATCAGGTGCTATCGGGCTTGCTGTAGTAGTAATATGCTGCTCTGTCCGAAAGAGAGCTCTCTGAAGTCAAGAGACATAGAAGACGTCGTGCAAAGCCCCTAAGTCTGGCGACAGCTCCATCCTATAAGCCAAAGGACCGATCCGCTCCAGGATCAAGTATGGTCCCATTAATCGAGGGCTGATCATCTTGTACCTTCGTACTCGCGAGACATCATGCATCGGATGTATCTTCAAGAACACCTTGTCCCCCACCTGAAACTCCACCTTTTGATGCCTCGTATCGTAGTACTTGTCCTGCCTACATTGTGCCTCCAACATCCGATCCCTGATCAGCCATATCTGAGCATTCGTATCCTCAATATAGTCCGTCCCAAGAGCCTTGGTGTGCTCATCCTGGACCCAAGACAGTGGTGTCCGACACTTTCTGTCGTATATAGCCTCATATGGTGTCATCCCAATGCTCTCTTGGTAACTGTTGTTGTAGGAGAATTCAATCAGGGGCAATAGTCTCTTCCAGGGCTTCCACGTGTCTAATATTGATAGACACAGTAGATCCTCCATAGTCTTGTTGGTCTGCTCTGTCTGGTCGTCGGTCTGCAGATGGAAAGCGGTGCTAAAAGCATGCTGAGAACCCAAGTACGCCTGCACCGCTCTCCACTCCCTGGAAGTGAATCGACTGTCACGATCCGAGACAATCGTCCTGGGGACGCCGTGGTACCTGACAAACTGCTCCACAAACAACATTACCAAAACAACAACTAGGATGTCCTTCCTGATCGGTATAAACAGGGCTACCTTGGTCATTCTATCGACAATGACCCATATAGAATCGTGCCCAGAGTGGGAGTGAGGCAATCCATGCATGAAATCTATAGTTATATCCTCGAACTTCCACTCTGGAACTGATAATGACTGCAGTAACCCTCTTAGCCTCTTTCACTCTGTCTTTACCCACTGGCAGGTCTCGCAATGTGTCACATAATATATGATATCCCTCTTCATCCCTGGCCATTACATGCTCCTCCGTAAATCCGTTGTCATCTTGGTGATACTGGGATGCACTGAGTGCTGAGAACAATATGCCTCCCTGAGTATATCCTCCCGGATACCGCCTCCTGCAGGTATATAGACACGGCCACGGAAATTAATGAGGTCATCATGCAAAGAATAGTCCTCCAACTTTCCCCCTTCTAGAGCTATAAATACCAGCTCCAAATCTGCATCTAGCCTTTGTTGTGTCCTGATGCGCTCCCGTATGTCACACTCGATGACTAAGGAGTTCAAGTACTCCTGATAAACATCTGGCTCAGCTCTGGAAACCATGGTAATGTGTATATCCTCCAGCATTTGTACCAGCGCCATAGCCATCACCTAGGCTTCGCTCCATTAGTGCTGATTCTCCTGCTCAAGGCATCGGCCATAGTGTTCTCCTTCCCCGAGTGATAATGCATCTTGTAGTCATAGTCGCACAGGAACTCAAGACATCTCCATTGGCGCAGATTTAGATCCTTCGCCGTGTCAATATATTTCAGGTTCTTGTGATCTAAGAAGATATCACAATGAACCCCATACAACTAATGCCTCCAAGTCTTTAATGCGAATATTACAGCCCCGAGCTCCAAATCATGTACGAGGTAGTTCTGCTCGTGCTTCTTCAGCTATCTCGAAGCATATGTGATGACATGTCCATGCTGCATCAAGACTGCACCCATCCCCTGATATGATGCATTGGTATAAATGTGGAATCCTTCTTTCCAAGATGGAAGTGCAAGGATGGGGGAAGAGATGATCCAGTCTTTCAACTCCTGGAAAGCTGCATAGCACTTCTCGGTCCAAGTAAATGCCACATCCTTCTTTATCAAGGACGTGAGGGGGAGTGCTACCCTTGAGAACCCTTCCACGAACTTGGGATAATATCCCCCCAGTCCCAAGAAACTGCGTATATCTGAAGCTGACTTTTGTCGTGGCCAATCTCAAACTGCATGTACCTTAGCCGAGTGCACGACCAATCCAGCTCCACTGCTGGTATGCCCCAAGAATGCTACCTCCTGCAACCAGAAGTGTCACTTGGAGAACTTTGCTTACATTTGATGCTCTTTAAGCTTACCCAACACCAGTGCCAAATGTTTGGTATGCTTCTCCTTTGTCCGAGAGTAGATCAGAATGTCATCGATGAAGACTATAACAAATCTATCCAAGAAGGACTCGAAAACACAGTTCATCAGACTCAGGAATGCGGAAGGTGCATTCGTGAGTCCGAAGGGCATCACCAGGAACTCGTATAGGCCATACCGAGAACTAAAGGCTGTCTTTAGGATATCCTCCTCCTGAATGCGCATCTGATAGTACCCGGACCTCAAATCCAGATTAGAGAACCAAAAGGCTCCTTGTAGCTGATCAAAAATTTTGTCGATCTGGGGAAACCGATACGTGTTCGGGACTGTCAACCAGTTCAGCTCCCGGTAGTCAATGCAGAGCCACAACGATCCATCCTTCTTCTTAACAAATAGTACCTGTGCTCCCCACTGTGATGAGCTCAGTCTGCCAATTCCTAACCCCACTAGCTCCTGCAACTGGGTCCTAAACTCCGCTAGCTCCTTGGGGACCATCCTATATGGTGTCCGAGATATGGGCTTCGCGCCCAGAACCAACTGAATCCGGAAGTCCATATCCCTTATCGGTGGCAATCTGGGAAATTTCTCCAAAAATACATCGGAGAAATCCCGAACCACCGGGATATCAACAATAGAAGTTTTTGTTCCTGCCATCTCGAAGCAAATAATGTATACCTCCTCCCCTTGCTCGTAGGCCTTGACAGTTTGTTCATATGATAATAGAAGATGGGAGATAGGTCTAATACATTCAATGACGATGTCAGTATCCCCATGCTGTAAGGTGATCCTCCTTGACGGGCAATCGATCCGAGCGTGGTTCCAATGCAAACAAGTCATGCCCAAGATCAGATCGAAGTCTGAAATTCTCAAAATCGTCGCTCCTCCGGCCAGAGGGGGAGGTGGAAGCCCGCCTCGAAGTGCTCCAAGGGGATGGCGAGCTCCCCTTCTAGCGCGAGGTTAACCCTGTCTTCGCTCCCAAGCTTCAGCGTGACGAACTCCGACGGAATGAAGTTCTCGGTGTTCGTGAGAAATTCCACCTTCGTGAGCCGAAAGGGGGGAAGGCGTGGTCCAGGAAGGTTTGTGTGCACTTGGAACGACCTTCGATCTCGCCTGGCATCTTAATGGGAAGAAGAAAGGAGAAAAGGTCGGGGAGGCGAGAGCCTTTGCGTCGCAGGGATCGGCAAAAGGAGTTGACAGGGGGACAAAGGTTTGGGATGAAAGAAGTAAATGTTGGGGAGTAAATGAGGTGGGTGGATCGGCATATTTATAGAAGATATGGTAATTATGAGTTTTCTTAAAAAATACGGCGGGAGAACGCTCAACGAGTCAACAAATTCGGATGTCTTGAATCCTCGATTTTCATCCTATCCCATCAGCTCTCCTTGGACCTGCTGGAAGCAAGAACCACCAGGGAGGGCTAGGAAAAAGAGAAACAATCTCAGTGTGTGAGAAATATTGAGTAAGGCGTATGAGTCAGGCATTCGCAAAGTGTCAAAAAACACAGACATAAAGGGGCTCTCGCAGGGCGAGAGTCCCCAAACAACAATAATAAGAATGATAATAATAATAATGAAAATAACAAATAACCCTTATGATAATTGCCTGATGTCGAAAGGCGCAAGTTGTACAAAGCAGAAGGGTAGGTTGGTGTACAACCTTGGGCTCGCAGGAACAGTTCGAGCTCGAAGAGAGGGGAAGGTAAGGCGAGATGGGCTCTTTGACAGAAGCCTACTCACTGGCGAGTGGGTCCCAGGAAAAGGGCTCTCGCTGGGCCAGGGCCAGCTCACTAGGCGAGAGGGGCCCAATGGTTCGGGCGAGAGGGGCCCAGCGGCTCAGGCGAGAGCCTTTCTAGGTAAGAGATCCTCCTGGTCCAGGAGGTCCAAGGGTATGCACTGTTGCTCGCTTTTACCCGGAGGCTAAGACCGAGATTCTTTAGCATGGAGCTGAAGAGAGTGCCCCCTCTCTTTTGAGGAGCTTATGGAGAGGGCGGAGAAGGAGATAGACTTCAACAGGGCCAATCCGGCTTTTGCCAGGAAGCTGTCCAAGTAGGTAGAGGATGACATGAAGAACCCGGGAGTAGGAAGGCAGAAGGAGCAGAGAGAAGAGAGAAGGAGGGAGGAGCCCCGAGGACAGGGGCAATAGGGACCGCATCAAGGATGGGGGCCCGGGAGCCGAAAAACCTGTTAGGTTGGAGGCCTCAGGAGGGTCGCCCCCAGGGGCAAGGAGGAGGCTATTAGGGAAGAGACAACTTCCGCGAGCCGAGGTGGTTTGATCAGCCGACATGGAGGAAGGGGCCGATGGGTCACTTCCTGCAACAGTAGGAGGCAATGGAGGTCGACCGAGGTAGAGGAGGAATGAGAGGAGCTCGGGGAGGAGCCGGAAGAAGAGGAGGTGGAGAAGTAAGAGGGGGTCGAGTGGAGTTGCTTTTCTGTGACTTCCACCAGGAGGAGGGTCATGCGACGGCCACCTGCCCAAAGTTCATGGAGATAAGAGAAGCCAGGGGTTGGGGAGGCAGGATCCGCCGATAAGGATCGTGGAGGTGCAACAGGGGGAGGCGGAAGATAAGTGTGAGGAAGGGGCGGACATAGTAACCCGGGGAGGGATCGGGGTGATCCACGGAGGAGTTGGGATTGAGGTGACTTGTAAGGGGAGAATCCAGACCATGTTACGAAGGGGGTTAGCCTCGACCTCTCAGGCTCCCCCTCCGGAAGAAAAAATTACCTTTTCATCAGCAGATATGCCACACTATGAGGACCCGTTCTGTGACGCCTTGGTGATCTAGACGGCAGTAGAGAACTTCGCGGTCTCTAGGATCCTGGTGGACAATGGGAGCTCTGTGAATGTGATTTTCAAGAAGGCCTTTGATGAGATGAAGGTCGAGGCCAAGAGAGACTTAGCTTCGGATGGACCTTTGTTTGGATTTTCAGGAGAAAGGAAGGAGGTAGAAGTAGGGGTAGGGCTGCATGTGAAGTTGGGGGGCGTGTCACGGAACTGCAGGTTCGTGATCGTGGATGCCCCGAGCAGCTATAACGCCATCTTTGGGCACCCCCTCATCAGCGCCTTTCGTTGTGTCCCCTCCTCGTTTCACCAATGCCTTAAGTTCAACAACGGAGGGGTGCATGTTAGGATAAGGGGGGACCCAAAGGTGGAGAGAAAATGCTACGTGACGGCGGTCAACAACATATCTTGGATAGCAGAGGCGGAAGAGCTAGAGAGGGTGATGGCAGAGCAGGAAGAGGTTGTCGGAGAGGAGGAGGTGAGCCTGGAGGAGGCGAGGGAGGAGATTGAGGAGGAGCAAAGAGAAGGAGGTGTGCATAAGGTCCAGAGGGATGGAGAGTCGGAGCCGCAAGAGGGTAGACAGGTGGAAGGAGTAGGAGACGTAGTTGAGAGGGAGGCCCTGAGAGGCGTGGAGGTCAAGTAGTAGCAGCATGAGAGCCTAGGGGAGGCGATGGAGGTCGAGGAAGCAGGAGGGAAGGAAGAGTTTGGGCAGGTAGAGGGAGCAAGAGCCGGCTGGGAGAAGTCTCGGCTATAGCCGACTGGAGAAGTGGTGGAGATGGAAGACTTCACCAGCACTGGACAGGTGCAGAGGGTGCGGATCAGTGGGGGCTTGAGTCCCGAGGACCAGGAGCAAGTGCGGGCTTGCATCCAGAGCAACATCGATACCTTTTCTTGGAGCATGGATGACATGCCGGGCATCGATGCAGATGTGGCCTGCCATCGCCTGAACAAAGACCCTCAGACACACCCCATTCACTAGAAGATGAGGACCATCGCTACCAAGCTAGAGTAACCCATCCGCGAGGAGGTCAAGAAACTTCTGGAGGCTGGCTTCATCTCGGAGATCCAGTATTCAAGCTGGATCTCCAACGTGGTAATGGTAAAAAAAGGGAGAGGGAAGTGGCTCATGTGTATCGATTTTTCCTTATTAAATAAATCATGCCCCAAGGATTGCTACCCTCTGCCTCGAATCGAAGCGCTGGTTGATTTAGCCAGTGATTTTTCTATTATGAGTTTTGTTGGAACCCCTATTTTGATTTGGGCTAGGTTCACTTCTTAGGTTGTGTTGACCCTTGTTTTATAGTTAGTTAGGGTCACTAGTTTTTCTTTTTAAGTTTTTAGGCCAGTCCCCCAAGTGTCAACTTCATGGACCTGCATGATGTGGACTTCAGATTCAAGACGTAGAAGTTTTTCAGTTGTCTGTAATTTAGTTCGACGTTCGTCGAACTCAGCCCGATGAACTTAGAGCTCAGGTCGACAATATTCATCAGAAGGATGTATTCTGAGGTCGACGTTTTCTCGTAGACTGGTTCTCAGTTCGACTAATTATGTTTATTCAAGTTTTGTGGTCTACGATCTTTGAGTGTAGAACAGATTCTCAGGTCGACGTTCTTGGAGCACAGAATCAGTTGTTTATATTCAGTGTTTGCTTCGCAGAACTCAGGTCGACGAACATGATTTCTCAGGTCGACGTTCTCTGAGTACAAGTCGACGAAAACTGTTATCTGGTGGACAAATTCTGTAAGTTGTTCGCTCTTTGTTCTTTCCTTATCTGTTCCCTCCCTATTATTATTCTAAGTCATAAATTCCCTGAGTAATTAATGCTTATATTCCCTATGAATATAGCCGTTTTTGGTAGCATTGATTATGGTATTCATCAGAGGATTTATTTGACATATTTCTCGGGACAGTTAGGGAAATGAATAATGACAGTCATGCTAGCCGTTTTCCTTCCCAGTTTTCAAGCAAGGCATTAATTGCAGTGATTCAAATTTCAAAAGAAGATTGGTTGTCTGAGAGAAGATATAGAGAATAATATTTTTGACATGAGACAAAGAGTGAGAACAACAATAGAATTCTTTCAGAGCAAAAGTTGCAGTGAGACATTCTTCACAAGAGCAGAATATTTTCATGCAGCTCTCAATCTTAATCTCACTCAGTGCTCTCAAGAAGATAGAAGAGGAACAACAAAAACAAATCAACTATCCTCTTCATTTTCTTATCCAGGAACTTGTTGAGACAATTCAGCCAAATCTGTCTAGAGCTCCTGGATCCAGTTTTCTCAAGCTGAAGACCTGCTCACTCCTGGACAAAGCTTCTCAATCCTGAACACTCAACATCTCAGCGGGAGCTTTGACAAGATCTTGAATCCACACAAATTCTTCTCAAAGTGCATTTGAGAAAAGAGAAGACTAACATCACTTTCTTTCCCACCCCACTGTACAGGGTTTTAACTCCCTTCATAAGTTAACCTGGTTCACAAGTAACCTTCCAAAAGACTTGAGTTTGGTTTTTGGACACCTGATCAAAAGCTCAAAGGATTGCAATATCTCCCATCAAATAGATATTGTGGTGGAAGTCACCTGATCAAAACCAACAGTGGATTCCTACCAGGGTGGTAGAAGAGTGGATGTACCCAGTTGGGGAACCGCTATAAAATTCTTGTGTTGTCTGCGTGTTTGCTGTTTTATTTTTGTTTTGTGCTGTGGTAACTTAGTTTTCTTTGCTTTTGATTAGCTATTATTATATCACCTATTTTAATCACTTAACCTTATAATTGTAAAAAGCTGCAAAGGAATTTTTAATTAACTCTATTCACCACCCCCCCCCTCTATAGTTAGCTAGAGATTACTCTTCCTTTTCTTTCAATTGATATCAAAGCGAGGTTGGTCATTTTTATTTTAATAGTCTAACACCTGGACTAACCAAGATCCTAAGATAATATCTGATTAAATCTTGTTCCTTTTTCACTTTATATCATGGCACAAAACAAGGAGTATGCTAGCACCAGACCTCCAGTTTACAACTTATCTATGTTTGCCTTCTGGAAGACAAGAATAAGGTTATACGTGAACTCTATTGATGAAGACATTTTTAATTCAATCTTGACAGGACCTCCAACTCCAGTGGCCTCCACTCCTTCAACTTCAACAAATATAAGTGCAGTCCCACCTCCAGATTGGACAGATGCACAAAAGAAAGCCAAGATTACAGATGTCTGAGCCATGAATATCCTAGCTCAGACTATGTCTGATCATATTTTTCAAACGGTGACTGAGTGCACTTCAGCCAAAGCCATCTGGGATTCTCTAAATTAGATGGTGGCTGGATCTGCTGATGAGAGAAAGGATAGAAGATCCAATCTCATCTCTCAACATGAGAACTTCAAGAAGGATGAAGCTGTGTCAGTGAATGATATATACAACAGGCTTTGCTCAATCATCAATGAGCTGAAGACCTTGTACAAGGACATCGCTCTGATCGAAGTCAATGATAAAATTCTTATGTGCTTTCCTAGCACATGGGATTCAAGAATCTGGCCAATTAGAGAAGCCAGAAGCATGACAAAAATCTCTACTGAATCACTTCTTGGAAAGTTAAAATCATATGAACAACTAAAGAAGACCAGAGAAGCAGCAGCTAAATAGAAGACTCCAGCACCTATCAGGAAGGAGCACAACATTGCAGTCAAGGCTGCTGAAGAGTCTGAAGGGACTCCAATCAATGAAGAGCTGATGAGCCTCTTTGCCAAAATATTCTTCAAGATGACAAAGAAGGACTTCAGAAGAAAGTCATCAAGGCAAGATGATAAGCCAAGGTATGACAAGACTCCATCTAAGGAAATTGTCTGTTTTGGATGCAGGAAACCTGGACCTTCATATCAGAATGTCTAGAAGCTCAGAAGAAGGACAGGAGAAGAGAAAAGGATTCCATAAGAACACATCATAGCAAGCCCTCCTCCAGCAAACACAAGAGGAAGGAGAAAGGGTTTGTTGCAGAAACCTGGAGGGACACTGAGGAAGAGTCATCATCCTCCAGCTCTAGTGATGATGAAGAAGAAGAGAAGGAAAAGAAAGTTTTCCTAATGGCAATAGATAATTCCAGCAGTCAATCAGAGGATGAATCTTCAGAAGATGAAAGACCTCTATCTGTAGAGGATCAGGTAATAACATCTTATGATTTCAATTCAGAAGAATTTAAAATTGAGTTTAAAAATCTGTGCTTAGATCTAATAGGCTCTGAGAAAGAAATCAAACTCCTCCGAGAAAGATTAACTGAACAAGATAAGCACATTGCTGAAAATACTAAACTAACAATTGAACTCAACTCAGCAAATGAACAAATTATTTTCCTAAAAACTGAGTTAAGCAAAGCCAAGAAATTAGAAGAATCACTTAATGGTAGAAGTTTAAAACTGTTAGACATAACTAGTACTCTAAATGCTAGGGCAAATAACTGTAAACTAGGACTAGGTGCATCATCTAGTGAACCACCTATAATTCAGAAAAATAACTTATCTAAACCTATAAATTTCATCTCAGATAAGGGTAAGAAGAATACTGAACAAGTTAACAAGGTAAATGAAGTATTAAAGCAAATGGAACTAAAACACAAATCCAAGAATATGAAGAAAAACAACTACAACAATGTTCAATAGATTTCGTCGAACTCCGATCGACGAAATGTGAATAGTTCGTCGACCTCAAAACAACGAACTCTGAACGCCAACCATAACAACAATTATTCTTCGACCTACGATTGACGAAACCAGTATGGTTCGTCAACCAGATATCGACGATATTGGTGCCCTAAGAATGAATACTTTCATTCTTCGAGCAGAGATCGAAGATCTTATCCAAATTCGTCGAACTCAGGTCGACGAACATACCAAAGTTCGTCGATCCCAGATCATTGTTACAGAAACTCTAAATCTAACAGAAATATAAAAAAAGACCTTAACCAACCTAGGGAGAATATCAACCCATTCACCCAAAGGATAATTCCTCCCAGAATATTTCACCCCTTAGGACATAAAAGTCAACCTAAATGTTCTTATATTTCAAGTTTTTCTTATGAAAAGAAACAAGGACCCATGGTGACCTGGGTCAAGAACATCTAACTTAATTACTTGTGTATGCAGAACTATCCTGTCACTCAAAATAAGTGGTATCTGGATAGTGGGTGCTCAAAGCACAGGACTGAATGCAAGGACAGCCTAATCAATTTCAAGGCAAAGCTGGGTCCAAGAGTGATCTTTGGAGACTCCAGTTTTGGACAAACTGAAGGTTATGGAGACTTCAACAGTGTACCTGTCACTTTCAGAAAAGTGGCATATATTAATGGTCTCAAACATAACCTAATATCCATAAGTCAGTTATTTGATGCAAGTTATCAAGTTTGCTTTACTAATTCAAAATGTATTATTTCTTTAAATAACCAAACTGTTTTAACAGGTTGTAGACAAGGGAATATATACCTAGTGAACTTTAACTCTGCTAGTTTAGAACTATGTTTATTCAATCAAGTTAGTAATAACAATATTCTTTGGTATAAGATACTAGGTCATGTTAACCTTAAGAACATCTCGAAGCTATTTAGGTACAACCTTGTTAGAGGATTGTCTTTCGGTCCCTACAAGAAGGAAAGCCTATGCAAGGCTTGTCGAGAAGGCAAGCAAACTAAAAATAACTTTAATTCAATTAATAAGAGTGACTCACCTAAGATTCTGTACTTGCTACATATGGATCTTTTTGGATCCATTACTGTACAAAGCTTAGGAGGGAAGTCTTACACTCTAGTTATTGTAGATGAATTCTCCAGATTCTCTTGGGTGTTCTTCTTGAGAAACAAGTCAGATAACTTTAAAGTCCTTACAGACTTTCTTAAGAGCATAAGGATTGAGTATTCTACTCCAGTTGCATTGATCAGAAGTGATTATGGTACTGAGTTTGAATCTCTTCCAATGCAAAGATTCTGTGAGAAGGAAGGTATCAGACATTGTTTCTCTACTCATAGAACTCCGCAACAAAATGGAGTAGCAGAAAGGAAAAATAGAACCCTCGTTGAATCTGTAGGAACATTGCTTGCAGATGCACGCATGCCCCTATCCTTTTGGGCAGAGGATGTGAGCACAGTAAACTATGTGCTGAGTAGAAGTTGTATATACAAATTTAAGGGTAAGATCCCTTATGAATTACTCAAAGGAAAGCAACCTAAAATTGATTACTTTAGAATTTTTGGGTGTAGATGTTTCATTCATAACAATAATAAGAAACACATTAGAAAGTTTGAAGCTAAAGCTACAGAGGGATTTTTCTTGGATATTCCCAAGTTAGCAAGCCTTATAGGGTTTTCAATAAATCATCCCTAAAAATGGAAGAATCTGTACATATTTCTTTTGATGAAGCTAACATGCATGTATTATAAGGAGAAAAACTCTTCTACCTCAGATCTTTTGCAGGTACCTCACTTATGTGAGAAATTGGGAGGATTAAACCTTACACAAAAGGTCATATCACATTCTACTCCACAACCTGATGAGGACAGTGAAGAAGAATTTTTGGAAGTGGTTGAAACTCCTCCAACAGCAGATATTACTCTACAAGATAAGTTAACTCCAAATGTTATTGTTGAACCAACTCCACCCACTGACCTCATCACACTAAGGGATCACCCTAGATCTCAAGTGATTGGAGATATGTCAGTAGGTGTACAGACAAGGCATCAGATCAACGAAGATGTGATGCATGCTTGTTTCCTCTCTCAAGTTGAGCCTCAATCCATAAATGATGCAGAGCATGATCCCTATTGGATTATTGCAATGCAAGAGGAACTCAATCAATTTGAGAGATGTAGAGTTTGAGACTTGGTTCCAAGGCCCATAGGCTATCCAGTAATTGGAACCAAGTGGGTATTCAGAAACAAACTTGATGCCCAAGGTGTAATTGTGAGAAACAAGGCTAGGCTTGTTGCTCAAGGCTATAGGCAAGAGGAAGACATTTACTATGATCAAACATTGGCTCTTGTTGCAAGGCTAGAAGCAATCATGATTTTTCTTTCTTATGCTACTTTTAAGAAGTTTAAAGTCTATCAGATGGATGTCAAGAGTGCTTTCCTGAATGAAGAACTAAAGGAAGAAGTTTATGTTGAACAACCCCCAGGTTTTATCTCTTCAACTCATCCCTTATATGTTTTTAAATTGCATAAAGCCCTCTGTGGTCTAAAGCAAGCTCCAAGAGCTTGGTATGAAACCTTAGATAGCTTCCTTTTAGAACACAAGTTCTCTAGAGGCATGTAGATAGGACTCTTTTTACTAAGATGCATCATGATAAAATTTTGGTAGTACAAATATATGTAGATGACATCATTTTTGGCTCTACAGATCCCAAACTATGCAAAAGATTCTTTGATCTTATGCATTCAAAGTTTGAGATGAGTAGCATGTGAGAGCTATTATACTTCCTTGGCCTACAAGTGCAGCAATCCCCTGATGTCATATTCATATCCCAATCCAAATATGCAAATAAGCTTATTAAGAAATTTGGGATGGCTGATGCCACCTCTATGAAAACCCCAATGACTGCTAATGTTGTGATTAACTCTGATGAACATGGAAAACTAGCTGATCAGACCATGTAATCTTATTTTCATTAAAAGAATTTTGAGATATATAAAGGGTTGCCCTAATATAGGACTCTGGTATCCAACAGAGTCAGCATTTGAGCTTACTGGATTTTTTGATGCTGATTATGCTGGATATAGAGTAGACAGGAAAAGCACATTAGGAACATACCAGTTCCTTGGTGATAGGCTTGTGTCTTGGTTTTGTAAAAAGCAAACATCAGTGTCCACTTCAACTACAGAGGCTGAATACATTGCAGGTTGCAGTTGTTGTTCACAAATTTTGTGGATAAAAACCAACTACTAGATTATGGATACAACTTAAATAATTCAACTATATTTTGTGATAGTACCAGGGCAATTTCTATTACACATAATCCAGTGCATCATAGTAGGACAAAGCATATAGATATAAGACATCATTTAATAAGAGACTGTGTGGACAAGCAGAAAATTAGTCTTGAATTTATCTCCACTGATTTGCAAAGGGAAGATATTTTCACCAAGCCCTTGCATGAATCCAAACACTTGTTCTTTCTGAATCAGTTAGGAATGATAGATGAAAAGGCCTAATTTTAAATCTGTCCTTTGTGTGAACGATCTAGAAACAATTCGTCGACCAGAGATCGACGATTTGCAAACTTTTCGTTGGGAGTTTGTCAATCGGAGATCGACAAAATCTCTGTGTGAAGCCAGTTTTGTCGACCAGAGATCGACGATCCTGCTTCAAGAAATATTTCTAAGGACGACGAAATATCTCCATATATTCAGTCTGAGATTGACGAGTTTATCTCTTTATGAAATTTTTCGTCGACCTGAGATCGAAAAATTTTCCTTTTCGCAGGACGAAGCTTGACATTTCATATTCTGAAAACCTTTATTAGGCTTTATTCTTCGAGCTCTATCCCACGCTTTCAGAATTTCCTTTTGCACTTAATCATTATTTCTCTTGCAGGAGATTCTCCCTGAATCATGGCCTCCTCTGGATCCTCTCTTGCCGCAATGAAGTACGACACTGGGTTCGATATTGACTTCGATTCTTTCAGTCACTCAGACAAAATCGTTACAGACATTCTCCAGCTCTTTGAGGATCAAAATGCGAAGCAACTCATGACTACCAGGATAAGGCTGTCGGTGGCAGAAATTCGTGAATGGGTTTATTCGTCTACCTCTTTAGATACAGAAATGATCGGCTCCATCTCAGGGACTCAGGTTACTCTATCCCCTGTAGATCTTTCTGAAATTTTTGGCTTTATAAATGGAACAGATGATATTGAATTAGATACTTCTGAGTTTGAGAATATGTTAACTATGATGGGTCACTCCGACGGAAACCCTAATAAGTTATTAAAGAAGAACTTGTCTGCCGCTTACAAGTTCTTGGCCGATGTCATGGGCAAGGTGCTGTTCGGAAAACACACTGCTCATGACTACATTACAAGGCATCAATTCCTTGTGATGTGTGCCTTAGTTAACAAAAAGAAAGTTAACTGGGTATAGGTGTTATTTGATCTGATTAGAAGGAAGAATTCCAATAAGGAAGTGAATTTTGCAAGGATTTTAGGTCTATTTTTGAAGGCCAAGGCTGATGAACTATTAGTCTCCCTGACTGTATTCATCAATCCCTCCAAGAGGTTGACATCTGCCTTGTTTGGTAGATGGGAGAGGACCATCTCAAAATCTTCAAAGGCTCCCTCCTCTTCAATTACTTCTGAGGGTACAATGGTTGATCCAGCCACTCCCCACCCTACTGAAGATGTTCCACCTCCACCACCTCCAGCTTCACCAATTCATCTCTCTTCACCAGTTCATACCTCAACCCATACTCCTACACCTCCATCATCTCCAGTGCATCATCCACAAACTCATATTCACTCTCCAACACCAACTCCATCACAACATGGTACCCCACCCTCATCTCCTCTACCACCACATCTAGCTAACATTCCCCTTTCCAACCCTCTCTCACTACCATCCTTCAATCTACTGTCATCCCCCATTCATACCACATCTTCACCAGATGAACAAATGCCAGATTCTCTCCCTCCTCCTCCACCATCATCTTCCATCCACCCTTTTGTATCCATTGAGACACCTCCTGAATTCATACAATTGGACCCCTTTTTCATTCCAACTCTTCTGTCTATTCTCACCCCTCTCATTAAAAACCTCATAGCAGAGGCTATTTCACCTCTTGCTTCTTCTATCTCATCTCTTACTGCACAAATTTTTGCCCTCTTTATCCCTCCTTCTTCAGCCAGGGGCCTGACTTTAGTGCCTACTGAAACCAGGCAGGGGGAGATACTCTATGAAGAAGCAGCAGCAGAAGCAGCAGCAGACACAGCTATTCCTGATGATTTGATTGATTTTATTGAATCTGATATGGATATGGATGAGACAGTTATAGATGAAATAAACACTGTTGGTTATTACGTTATCAATCCCACAGTAGATATTTTGAGTTTGTTAAATTCTTTTGATACAGTTCATTTTAACTACCTTCCTTCTGTCTGCATAAAGACATCTTTGGCTATTGTTCCCTACACTGCACCCATCAGTCCCTCAATTTCTAAGCAACTCAAGGACAGTTTTGTTGTTTCAGAAACTCCAACTACATCTACTCCCAAAGATATTCATTCTCCAGAGGCTGTCTCTCCTCCAACTTATATTATGGATGACAGTCCACTTCCAGATCTAGATGAGTTAATATTGGCAGATATAGAACAAGAAAATCTATTACTTGCTGAAAAAGCTACAAAATCAGTTGTTCTACCTCCAGCTCCTCCTCAAGCTGAAAAGTTGTTGATATCTGCAGAAGCCCTAAAGGAAATTAATGCATTATATGATAATCCTCAGGGATCTTCAGATGATGATGATGATGAAGATGATTTAGATGACAGTCCTTCTGCAAAGAAGAAGAAAATCTCTAACAAAAGGAAAGCCCCTCTAGATGTTGTTCCTAAACCTAATCCCACTCATTATATCCCATACTACATTCTTCAAAATATCACTCATTACAAGGGCATGCCAACTTGGATGTGGTTGTCCAAAAATCAACAGAAGGACATAAAGGAAAGCAGAAAATACTCTCCTCCTCCTCCTTCCCAAAGATACAAGAAAGATCCACCTCCTCCTCAACCTGCTGCTGGTGCTTCAGGCACTTCTTCGTAGAGATCTACCCCATATCAAACTTATCAGAGACATCAGGGTAGATCCTCTTCTCATTCTGTAAGCAGCCAGCACAGGTACTCCTCTAGCAGGCAACTTCAACAGCATCAACATCAACAACCTCAGCAACATCTACAACAAGCTCCAGAATCTCAAAAAGCTGATAGTCCCAAGAGACTTGAATCTCCTCCTGTTCTATTTGAGGATCCTGAAACAGCTACTTCTGCCAGAATGGCCATGTTCTAAGAATTGGTTGGATTATCCATGATAACAAGGCTAAAGCTGAAGAAAAGGATCCCTCACAGTATTCAACAATGTCAAAATACAGGAAAGAAGAATTAGACAAGTATTCAAAAGCTAATAAGTTCTTTAATGTAGATGATTATATGCAGTTACATCCAGAGGCTGTTGTGTCAAGGGACACATCTCTCAACATCATTGGAGCTGTTGATATGACTATGACAAAAAGTCAGGTAGCTAATCCTAACAGAGAGATAAACTTTACCCAGCCTGGTGTCAAAGAAAAGAAGGATAAGCAAAAGGAGACAATGAAGAAGAAGAAATGAGTATAAGTTATTCAGTTTTATGTATGTCTTAAACTGTTTATTCTCAGATACAAAGCTACATTGTATATATATATATCTGCTGCATGTTTTAGATCCTTCTGCCAAATATATTTTTTTCTTTTGCTTTGTAAATGCTTTTATTTTAGTTTGTTTTGAAGTAACCTCACCCAAATAGGGGGAGATGTTTGAAACCCCTATTTCGATTTGGGCTAGGTTCACTTCTTAGGTTGTGTTGACCCATGTTGTATAATTAGGGTCACTAGTTTTTCTTTCTAAGTTTTTAGGTCAGTCCCCTAAGTGTCAACTTCATGGACCTGCCTGATGTGGACTTCAGATTCAAGACTTAGAAGTTTTTCAGTTGTCTGGAATTTAGTTCGACGTTCGTCGAACTTAGCCCGACAAACTTAGAGCTCAGGTCGACAATATTCATCAGAAGGATATATTCTGTGGTCTACATTTTCTCCCAGACTGGTTCTCAGTTAGACTAATTTTGTTTATTCAAGTTCTGCGGTCGACAATCTTCGAGTGTAGAAGAGATTCTAAGGTCGACGTTCTTGGAGCATAGAATCAGTTGTTTATATTCAGTGTTTGCTTCGCAGAGCTCAGGTTTATTAACATGATTTCTCAGGTCGACGTACTCTGAGTATAGGTCGACAAAAATTGTTATCTAGTCGATGAATTCTGTAAGCTGTTTGCTCTTTGTTCTTTCCTTATCTGTTCCCTCTCTATTATTATTCTAAGTCATTAATTCCCTGAGTAATCAATACTTATATTCTCTATGAATATAGCCGTTTCTGGTAACATTGATTATGGTATCCATCAGAGGATTTATTTGACATATTTCTCGGGACAGTTAGGGAAACAAATAATGATAGTCATGCTAGCCATTTTCCTTCCCAGTTTTCCAGCAAGGCATTAATTGTAGTGATTCAAATTTCGAAGGAAGATTGGTTGTCTGAGAGAAGATATAGAGAATAATATTTTTGACAGAAGACAGAGACTGAGAACAGCAATAGAATTCTTTCAGAGCAAAAGTTGCAGTGAGACATTCTTCACACGAGCAGAATATTTTCATGCAGCTCTCAATCTTAATCTCACTCAGTTCTCTCAAGAAGATAAAAGAGGAAAAATAAAAATAGATCAACTGTCCCCTTCATTTTCTCATCCAGGAACTTGTTGAGACAATTCAGCTCAATCTGTCTAGAGCTCCTGGATCCAGTTTTCTCAAGCTGAAGACCTACTCACTCCGGGATAATGCTTCTCAATCCTGAATAGTCAACATCTCAGGGGGAGCATTGACAAGATCTTGAATCCACACAAAGTCTTCTCAAAGTGCTTTTGAGAAAAGAGAAGACTAACATAACTTTCTTTCCCACCCCACTGTACATGGTTTTAACTCCCTTCAAAAGTTAACCTGGTTCACAAGTCACCTTACAAAAGACTTGAGTTTGGTTTTTGGGCACCTGATCAAAAGCTCAAAGGATTGCAATATCTCCCTTCAAATAGATATTGTGGTGGCAGAAACCTAATCAAAACCTGTAGTGGATTCCTACCAGGGTGGTAGAAGAGTGGATGTACCCAGTTGGGGAACCACTATAAAATTCTTATGTTGTATGTGTGTTTGTTGTTTTCTTTTTGTCTTGTATTGTGGTAGCTTAGTTTTCTTTGCTTTTGATTAGCTATTATTATATCACATATTTTAATCACTTAACCTTATAATTGTAAAAAGCTGCAAAGGAATTTTTAATTAACTCTATTCCCCCCCCCCTCCCCCCCTCTAGAGTCAGTCAGAGATTACTCTTCCTTTTCTTTCAAGTTTTTTAGATGCTTTTTCAGGTTATCATCAGATCCGAATGCACCCTCCTAATGTCAAGGACATCTCCTTCATCACGAGGGAGGGATGTTTCAGCTATAAGATGATGCCTTTTGGGTTGAAAAATGCAGGGGCTACATACCAACGCATGATGGATTGAGTCTTCCATGGTCTAAGGGGGAGGAACCTGGAGGTCTATGTTGACGATCTAATGGTCAAGATCAAGTGTGTTGACTTGCACCTTCGGGACCTGGAGGAGATGTTCGCCACCCTACGGAAGTTCAAGATGAGGCTGAACCCCTTGAAGTGCATCTTCGGGGCGAGCTGCGGGAAGTTCCCTGGGCATCTTCTGACCCCGGCAGGGTTGGAGCCTAACCTGGATAAGGTGAAGGCCATCCTAGAGCTGGAGTCACCACGCAATGCTAAGGAGGTCCAGCGCTTGACAGGCAAGCTGGCCGGGCTAAGCAGATTCCTCACCAGGTCGGAAGAAAAATGCTCATCGTTCTTCAAAGTGCTACGGGGTACACAAAGGTTCGAGTGGACCTCCGACTGTGAAGAGGCTTTCCAAATGCTGAAGAGGCAGCTCTCCCTTGCTCCTCTACTTTAAATCCCAAAGGAGGGGAAGGACCTAGCCTTGTACCTCGGAGTAGGAGCAGAGGCTGTGAGCTCTATCCTGGTCAGGGAAGAGGGGAAGAAGCAATTGCCAATTTACTACGTTAGCAGGATCCTGAAGAAGGCGGAGCTCCGCTACCCCATCTTGGAAACATTGGCGTATGCTTTGATCATTTCGGCCAGGAAGCTCCGGACGTGCTTTCAAGCGCATGCGATCAGGGTGGTGACGAACCATCCCCTTCACAAGATTTTTGAGGGAGTGGAGCACTCAGGCAGGTTGGCCAAGTGGTCTATCGAATTGAGCGAGTTTGATATATCATTCAAGCCAAGGCTCTCCATTAAGGCACAGGTGGTAGCTGACTTCTTCGCAGAGTACGTTGTTGAGGTCGGGGCCGAGGGGCCGCAGTCATGGTAGGCGTGGAAGATGATGGTTGATGGGGCCTCGGGAAAGCACTCCCTCGGAGCAGGGGTGGTGTTGATAAGCCCTCAAGGTGTCACTATAGAACAAGCAGTGGTATTGCACTTTCTAGCGACTAACAACCAGGCGGAGTACGAGGCTGTGATACCTGACCTTCGTTTGGCAAAGGAACTTGAGATCCAGGATGTAGAGGCTTTTACGGACTCGTTGGTGGTGGCATCACAAATTTGAGGAGAGTTCGAAGCTCGGGAGCCCACCCTTGTAAAGTACTTATCCAAGGTGAGGGTGATCATCGGAGGGTTCCGGACGTTCTCAATCCAACATGTTCCCCGGGAAGAGAGTATAGCTGCCGATCGGTTGGCCAAGTTTGGACCTCAGGGAGGTGGGACTCTTACCGAGCTATTTCGACCGGCTATCGAGGAAGGTGAGTTGATGGAGGTGGATCAGCGACCCTCATGGGTGGATCTATTGGTGACCTTCCTAACCACTAGCGAGCTTCCGGAGGGGGCCAAGGATGCAAAAAGCTTCAGGCACAAGGCGGCTCACTACCTAATGCTGGAAGGGGGTTACATCGGAAGATGTTGTCGAGGCTCCTGGAAAGGTGTGCGACCGAGGAGGAGATCCCGAGAATCCTGGAGGAAGTGCATTCAGGTGAATGCAGTAGTCACTCAGGGGGAAGGACGTTGGAAGCAAGGGTGGTGAGGCAAGGGTATTTCTGTCAGACCCTGAGGAAGGATGTGGCTGAGTTTGCGAGGAGGTGCCGGAAGTGACAGCTTTATGCCCCCTCCAGCTCTTGCCCGCTCAAAGGCTCTGATGCATCATGGCACCATGTCCTTTCGCCATCTGGGGGATAGATTTAGTCGGGCCTTTCTATTGGGTACATTGGTCAAATGTACCTGATTTGAAGAAGCCTCACCCAACTCAATGATATACATCATAATGTATTTGATGTATGTTTGAGTTACTTGTGCAGGTTAAGAAATCACTGGACTGAAGCAAAAAGTTTCTAAGTCCATATGTCGACACCCAGAGAGAAAGTGTCGACACTTAAGAAAGCTTGTGTCGACACCCAGACAAGCAATGTCGACACTTGGAGTCATTGTGTCGACACCTGGGATGCAGAGTCGACACCAGACTGAAAGTGTCGACACTTGGAGCTGTGTCGACACTCAGTGAAGAAAAGTGCAGATAGAAAGTGTCGACACAAGGAGCTGTGTCGACACCCAGTGAAGCTGTGTCTACACCAGAAAGTGTCGACACTTGGAGATGTGTTGACACTCAGTAAAAGTCTGCAGAGTCTAAGTACAAGTGTCGACACTCAACACAATGTGTCGACACTAAGCAGAAGAGTCAGCACTTGAAGCATGTGTCGACACTCAACACAATGTGTCGACACTAAGCAGAAGAGTCAGCACTTGAAGCATGTGTCGACACTCAACACAATGTGTCGACACTCAACAGAAGAGTCAACATTTGAAGTATGTGTCGACACCCAGAACAATGTGTCGACACACAGCTGAAGACTCAACACTGGAAGAAAGTGTCGACACATGGAGCTGTGTCGACACTTAGCAAAGAACAGAAAGAACAACAAATTATTCTAAGTACAAGTGTCGACACTAAGGGAATGTGTCGACACTCAGCTGAAGTCTCAACAACAAGAAGGTGTGTCGACACAAGGAGCTGTGTCGACACTCAGCAAGATTCAACATAGAAGACTATGTGTCGACACCAAGAAGCAGTGTCGACACTTGACAGATTCAACACAAGAAGATGTGTCGACACAAAGGAGATGTGTCGACACATAGAAGAATTCAGCAAAAGCTAGAAGAACAAGTACTTGTGTCGACACTCAATTTCAGTGTCGACACATGCAGAAGAATCTGTGTCGAGACATACAAGGAATTGTGTCGACACCTTGTAGACTTGTGTCGACACTTACACAACATGTGTCGACACTTGGACTATAAGTGTCGACACTTAAAGACAGAAAGTCTCGACACTTACAGACAGTTAGAGATTTTCAAGAAGTGACTGGATGATTTGACAGATGCCGTTCCAGCCGGTCTACAGCACCTGTCAGAGATATCAGAAGTCAGTTATGGACCGGACCAGCCGGTTACCATGAAGAAGGCCTATAAATAGGCACCTACAGTTTACAGAAACTGTTATTGAAAGAAGTTCAAAGTTGTTGAAAGTGGTTAAGAATTGTTGAAGTAATTATTGAAGTAAGACAAGAGAATCAACACAAGAAGATCTTACAGTTCAAGTGCAGATCTAAGAAGTTGGAGAGAGAGGGCTCCATCCAAGAAATCAGCCTTTGGAACTAGGCTGAGAAGAAGGATTCAGATTCAGTCTAGATCTTAAGTGGTAGAGGTCAAGGAACAACTACAGAGGATTCATCCTTATTCAGTTCTACTCAAGAAGCTTTGAAGAAAGCTAAGTCAGGGTGAATCCAGCTGAGTTCTTCCAAGAACTCATCAAGAATCTCTCAACTCCCCTCCTTTAATTCTGAGTTGTAGAGATATTATTTGTATTACATTTTTAACTTGTAGGATCCATTGGATCTGAGTGATTGTAAGCCTATATTTATAAAGGCTGAGGGTAGGGCTTGTTAGCCTGAGTGTAGGAGATAGAGATCTCTGAGTGTAGGCCTTGTTGGCTGAGTGTAGGCCTTGGTTGGCTGAGTGTAGGCCTTGATTGGCTGAGTGTAGGCTTTGGGATAAAGCTGAGTTGTAAGGCTTTGGGCCTGAGGTGTAGGAACCAATTTGGGTTCTGAGACAGTGCAGGAGTTTGGCCGAATCTAGTACACTGCTAGATAGGCGAAGGGGGAAAGTGGATGTACCCATATCTTGGGGAACCACTATAAATCACTGTGTGCTGTACTGTGCTGAAATTGTTGCTGTGTATGCTGTGTTTGCTGTGATAAACTAGTTAGTTTGCTGTGATATAACTGATTGCTGCCAATAAAGTTAGAAAAGGATTAGGTCACCTATTCACCCCCCCCCCCTCTAGGTGTTTAGGTACCATATCTTTCAAGTGGTATCAGAGCCAGGTTCCTCAAAACAAGGACTAACAGTCTGAGGAGATCCTGTTTGGCAGATTCAGTGTAAGGGACAACACAGATTCAAGAAATTCAAGAAAATCAAGAAACATGGGTTCTTATGAGAATCACAAGGAATTGGGTTCCATGAAATTACCCATATGCAGAAAGGAGATCTTTGGGATCTGGAAAGAAAGGGTAAGGCTATTTATGGAAGCCTCTGACCCTAGAATCTACATCACAGTTAAGGAAGGGCCTTATGTGCCAATGAAGATTTCAGTATTGGATGCAAATCAGAGAACTCCAAAGGATTTCTCTGAGATGACTAAGGATGAAATTGTCCTGGCCACCATGGACAAGAGGGCACAAAACATAATAGTGAGTGTCATTGATGATGCAACTTTTCAGAACTTAATTCACTGTAAAACAGCAAAAGAGATGTGGGATACTCTCATTGTCTATATGGAAGGTTCTGAAGAAGTTAGGCAAGATAGGAAGTCCTTGCTAAATCAGGAGTATGAAAGCTTTAGGCAAGGAAAGGGTGATAGCATCACTGAGTGCTATAAGAAATTTTACAGAATAGTTAATGAACTCATGTCTTATGGAAGAGAGTTCAGTAACTATGAACTAAATGACAAGTTCTTAAGGTCCCTAACCAAAGATTGGGACACCAAGATCTGTGCCATAAGAGAAATGGCTAAGTTGGGGGAAATTCCTCCTCCCACACTGTTTGGCAAGCTATTGTCTTATGAAATGCAGTTAACAGTGAGAAAAGAGGAGGAGAAATCAACAAGGACTGAGCACAAAGAAAGAACTGTTGCTTTCAAGACAGAAGTTCCCAGAAAGTGCAGGAATAAGTCTTCAACTCCACCTCCAGAGGTAGTTGAATCAGAGTCTGATGAGTCTGTCAGCACAAAGTCTAAGAGCAGTGAAAGTGATGAAGACTTTGCTGCTTTCACTAGACACTTTCAGAAGTTTTTGAAAAAGAAACAGTGGAGGTCAAGGCCTTCTACATCACAAGGAAAGGAAGACTCTTATCAGAAAAAGAGGTCTTCAAAGAATGACAAGAAAAGGACAAAATCAAGCAAGGCAACTGGTTCAAAGATTGTTTGCTATTGCTGCAATAGACAGGGCCATGTTATTGCAGATTGTCCAGAGAAGAGAAAGGAATCTGGTGACAGGAAAAAGACTCACTTCAAAGGGAAGAAAGAAAAGTCTTTTGTTGCTAAGAAGGAGAAGACTCTATCAGATATCTCTTCTTCAGAAACTGAGTCTGAGGCTGAAGCCTACATAGGGCTGTTTGCTGAAGAAGAAGAGGAAGAATTCATGCAGATCTTGGAGTCAATTTATGAACAAGAAGACAGTCATTGCCAAGGGCTAATGGCTTTGACAGACAGTGCCAAAATCCTGGAGCAGCCAGGACCCAGTCAGGTACAAGGTTCATGTTCAAGTTCAGTTTCTTGTTCTAGTTCAGATTCAGATTCTTCTTGATCAAGTGATGAGAATGTATCTGAGTCTGAGGAAGATATTCATCAGCTTATAGATGAATATAAGGTACTGTTGCAAGCCTACAAGAAAAGCAAGACCCTTGACAAAAGTCAGGCAAAGGAAATTGCTGATCTTAAAGCTGCTACAACAGATTTTGAGAAGCAATTTGATCAAAAACTGAATGAGGTAGCCAGGCTGAAACACATTACTGTGATTCAGATGGGAACTATCACTTTTAAGAATGATCAAATTAAGTGTCTGGAGAACAATCTTCAGAAGGAGAAGGACTTGTTGCTAGGTTTTCTAAACCTAAGTCAGTGTTACCCATAATTGATGAATTTGTTCATCACAAGGGTAAAGCTGGACTGGGCTTTGTTAGACCTGCAGGGACTGAGCAGTCCAAGTATAAGTCCAAGGGCAAAGCCCCAACATTCAACAAGCCTGCTGTAGTCAAGACAGCTAAGGCAGTACCTAAGCAAAGGTACAATAAATTTGAATGTTGGTGCTGTGGCAAAGTTGGCCATTTTGCAGTAGACTGTTGGCACAATGTGAGTGCCAAAGTGAGTTCCAAACTACCTGTTGGAAAGCCAGTAGGTAGGTTTGTCAAATTGCAAACTAACAATCACCAAGGACCCAAGAATACTTTGGGTTCTAAGGTTCATTAATTTGTTTTGCAGGTGAGTCCAAGTGGCCATACCCCTACATGGTACTTGGACAGTGGATGTTCCAGACATATGACTGGAACTAGGGGACTACTGAAGGACTACATTCCAATCAAAAATGGTCCTAAAGTGACCTTTGGTGGTTCTGAAAAAGGAATCATCAAAGGGTTTGGTAACATTTCTTCAAACTTAGTTACCATTACTCAAGTGGCTTATGTTAAAGGGTTGAAACACAACCTAATAAGTATAAGTCAATTAAGTGATGTAGGGTATGACATCTCATTTGTTAAAAATGGTTGTCATATCAAGAGGTCAAGTGATCAAGAGATCATTTTGACAGGTTATAGGAAGAGGAATGTCTACTGCCTAGACATTATGATTGAGAACAATGGTTCTCCAGTTTGTCTTGTAGCTGATGAGACAGTCTCTCATTGTGTCAAATGGCACAAGAGGCTAGCCCATCTTAACTACAAGACTATTAGCAAACTCTTTAGCAAAGAGTTAGTGAGGAATGGTCCTCAAGTTAAGTGTGTTAAAGATGGACATTTGCTCAGCTTGTCAAAAGGGCAAGCAGACTAAATCCACCTTTAGAAGCATAGATAACAAAGATGCTGTGAGGTGTTTGTACCTCTTGCATTTGGATCTCTTTGGTCCAATGCCAGTTCACAGCTTAGGTAGGAAGGTCTATACCCTTGTAGTTGTAGATGACTACTCAAGGTTTTCCTGGGTGTTCTTCTTAAGACAGAAATCTGAAACACCTAGTGTCTTCTACAGCTTTGTCAAGCAAATTCAGAATGAACTAAATAGTACTGTGGTCAAAATTAGAAGTGACCATGGTACTGAGTTTCAGTCTGAAAGCATGACAAAACTATGTGAAGACTTTGGGATATTTCAAGAATTCTCTTCACCTAGAACACCTCAGCAAAATGGCATTGCTGAGAGGAAAAATAGGACCTTGATAGAGGCTGGTAGAACCCTATTGAGTGATACATCACTGCCAGAGTATTTCTGGGCTGAAGCAGTTAACACTGCATGCCATGTTATAAATAGGGCTACCATCACTAAAGGGCTAAACAAGACCCCCTATGAAGTTGTGAAAGGCAGGAAACCAAACCTATCCTACTTCAGGATCTTTGGTTGCAAATGCTTCATACTTAACAATGGGAAGTCTTACTTAACTAAGTTTGCTGCCAAGTCCCAAGAGGGAATTTTTGTTGGGTACAGCAATAATAGTAAGGCTTATAGAGTCTACAACTTGACTACACAAGTTGTAGAAGAATCTGTGCATGTAGTTTTTGATGAGACTAAACTTATTAATAATGAGTTGTCTAGCAATGTATGCAGCCCCACAGGTTTGACAAAGAAAATGGACAAGCTTACTATAGAAGAAGTGCCTGCTGCAAGACAGCAAGGAGAGGAGAGTAGCTGCTGTCCAGGGGGAGAACTACATGTGCCAGTTGCTGAAGAAATCCAAGGAATACAGCATGATGCAGATGCTGAAGTGGTTCAACCTGAAGTGAGGATGCCTCCAGCCCACAGGCATCTTAGAGATCATCCAGTAGAGCTGATTATTGGAGATCCAAGACAAGGAGTTCAAACTAGGAGCAGAAATCAGGATGCTGTAATCTATTCTAGCTTTCTATCACAAGTTGAACCTAAGAAATTTGAAGAAGCAATACAAGATCCACAATAGACTGAAGCAATGCAAGAAGAGCTTAATCAGTTCAAGAGGTGCAAGGTCTGGGAATTGGTTCCTAAACCTAAAGACCACAATGTAATAGGAGTTAAGTGGATCTACAGGAATAAGATGGATGAACAAGGGGTCATCATTAAGAATAAAGCTAGACTGGTTGCTAAAGGATATAGGCAAGAAGAAGGTATTGATTTTGATCAAACCTTTGCTCCAGTAGCCAGACTGGAAGCCATAAGAATGTTCTTGGCCTATGCAACCTATCAAGGATTCAAGGTATACCAAATGGATGTCAAGTCAGCATTCCTAAATGGTAATCTTAAGGAAGAAGTCTATGTGGAGCAGCCTTCAGGTTTTGTTGATCCAACTCTACCTCATTATGTCTATAGACTTAGGAAAGCTTTATATGGGTTAAAGCAAGCCCCTAGGGCTTGGTATGAAACCCTATCTAGTTTCCTCATTGAGAACAAGTTCTCAAGGGGGAAAATAGATAAGACTCTATTCCTTAGGGAATCTAGAGGCAAAGTCATACTAGTCCAAATATATGTAGATGACATTATATTTGGGTCTACTGAAAGCAGCCTTTGCAAAAAGTTTGCAAAACTTATGCAAGGTCAGTTTGAGATGAGTAGTATGGGAGAGCTGAAGTTTTTCTTGGGTCTCCAAGTTAAACAGACTGAGAGTGGTTTGTCCATTTGTCAGTCCAAGTTCACCCTAGAACTCATAAGGAAGTATGGTATGGATTCATCCAGTACCATGAAGACTCCTATGGGGTCAAGTATGTCTCTTAGCAAGGATGATGCAGGGAAACCTGTAGATGAAACCTTGTATAGAGGGATAGTTGGCTCCCTATTATACTTGACTGCTAGTAGAGCAGACATCATGTATGGTACATGTGTTTGTGCAAGGTATCAAGCCTGCCCTAAAGAGTCTCACTTGACTGCAGTCAAGAGAATTTTGAGATATCTAAAGGGCACTCCCTATCTAGGCCTCTGGTACCCTAGGAATGGAGAATTTGATCTAACAGGTTATTCAGATGCAGACTTTGCAGGATGCAAAGAGGATAGAAAGAGCACTACTGGAACCTGTCAATTCCTAGGGGGAAGACTAATTTCATGGAGCAGCAAAAAGCAAACCAGTGTGGCTATCTCCACAGCTGAGTCAGAGTATGTGGCTGCAAGAAGTTGCTGTGCTCAACTTCTGTGGATTCAACATCAGCTAGAGGACTATGGATTTCAGGTAAGTACAACTCCACTTTTCTGTGATTCTACTAGTGCTATTTCAATAACTAATAACCCTGTATCCCATAGTAGGACAAAACATATTGAGATTAAATATCATTTTCTTAGGGAGCATGTAGAAAGAGAAGATATTTTATTAGAATATATTAAAACAGATGAACAAGTAGCTGATATGTTTACTAAGCCACTAGAAGAAGCTAAGTTCAATAGATTCAAAATTGAACTAGGAATGATAAACTTAAGACTAAGTTTACAGAATAGAAAATTGGCTAAGTAAAAAGGTGTCGACACATAGACAAGTCTATGTCGACACAGAATAGTGGTGTCGACACTTCAGGAAAAAGGTGTCGACACATCTAGGAATGTGGTGTCGACACTTCAGAATGTTAGTGTCGACACATGTCAAGTAGGTGTCGACACATCCAATATGGTGTCGACACTTAAGTTTTACTCAGAATTTTTCTAAGTAAAGTCTCGACAATGTGTCGAGTTATGTTGTGTCGACACATAACCAAGTGTCGACACATAAAATCTGTTGACTAAACTTGTGTCGACACATATGTGTCGAGACATTATAAGTCAGTGTCGACACTTATTGCCAGTGTCGACACATGTTAAGCTAGCTGTCCCGCCTGTTCATCTTCAAAATTAGACAGGTATAAATAGGGTTCTGTCTTTGTTTGTCGACACGCTTTCAAAGTTTCGAGACCAAAACTACTGTGTCGACATCTCTCTTTTCTAAAGACTAATTCTCCAAACCCTAATGGCTCCTAAGCTTGAGGAGAACGTTAACGAGGGCTATGAGCTAGTGCGCGGCGCGTTCGATGAAGCTGATCAAGAAATCCAGTCGGTGGTAACCCTAGTCGCCAATTCTGGACTAGAATACTTGGTTTCAGAACCAACAAAGATTTGGAAGAAGGAAGTTCTTGAATTCCTTAATGGAGCTGCTGTAGATGACTCTGGATATAGAATCAAATCCAGAGTTCATGGATCTAAAGTCAAGATTTCACCAAAAAGTCTGAGGAAGGTACTCCAGCTACCTAAAACACAAGATGAAGAAGAAGTAACTGCATCCAAGACCAGGGAAGCCTTACCTGGTGTGGACTTGATCCAAAGATGAAGATAGGATCTGTCTTTAACAGGAAAGGCATGAACAGTCAAGGAAAATTCATGTCTGAGATTGTGGGCAAGGTTATTCTCAGTAAGCCTGGAGGGCATGACAGGGTGTCTGCCTCTATGTTTGGAATTATGACTAGAATCATATTCACTCTGAAAACAGACTGGTCAATAGTGGTTTTTGACAAGATCAAGGAGAGCTTGAAGAAGCCCAATCTGGGCAGAATTATAAGTCTCTACCTAGCTGGTACAATACCAGAGGTAATGAGCAATGCTGCTGGAAGTAAGATCAACCACATGAGGAAGATGGATCAAAGGATATTTTCCAGATGGGACAGGGTGTTGTCCAAGGAAGTGGCAACCCCAGAGAAGCCAGTTACTGAGAAGGAGATTCCTCCTAAGAAAAAGAGAAAGACAGCTCCTGTGACACAGGAGTCCTCCAGCAGTTCAGGGAGTGAAGAACAAGTTGTTTTCACTCCTGATGACCAAGAGGAAGTGGCTGCAGAGAAGACCCCTGCTGCTCAAGATGTAGATGAGATCCAGGGGGAGCTGCCTCAAGCTAGCCCCATCAATAGGGATCACAGCCAGAGGGAGCCTCCAGTAGTAGAAGAACCCTCTACTCTGGACAGTGAGCAAGCCACTAACATCATCCAAGAGGTACTCATTGACCTAAATACATTGAATTTTTCTATAGTAGATTCTGATTTGTCTGATGTACATCAGCAAACTCAGCTAGACAGTCAAGAACCAGATGTTGTTATCCAAGACACATCTGTTGTACTAGAAGTGGTTCCTGATCAAGTAGTTGAAGAACTAAGAACTTCTCCAGCTCCTTCATCACAAGAATTCACAATGGAAGACTTGTTCCTAAATCTAGATCAAGCAGATTTTGACAAAGAAATTGATGCTGCTGAAGATAAGAGTGCTGCTGAGGGGGAGCACATGGAAGTTCTGGAAGAGCCTATTAGGCAAGAAACTGAAAAGGCAACTATGTGCAAGCTGACAAACCTCCAAGCCCTAAGGAAAGGGTTGAAATAGCCAGCACTTCAGAATCTGAAGAAGATGAGGCTGCAAAGGCTAAAAGAAGAAATTATATGTTTTTAAAAGAAGAAGCCAGAGTTATAAGAAAGCTCTGCAATCTGTAGCCCCACAGCCTATATTCAACAAGCCCCAACTGTTGATTATAGTGCTTTACTGATTGCACTGCAGATCAAAATGGATGAACAAAGAAAGGCTATAGAGGCTTATGTTGATGAAGGGCAGAAGACTTTACAGTTTGATCTGGCCCAAGAAATAAAGTCTATAAGGTTTGAGATGAACCTTAATAAGAAGGAGATGAATGAATGCTTCCACAAGGGTGGAAATGCAGTGGTGTATCTGGCAACACACCAAGAAAGATCAAAGCACAGGTAGATGATATAGCATTGAAGTAAGGGTATGTATTGGAAAATCAGTTAAGGATGAATGACAACTTGACTGCTTCACACAATGCTATAGTCACTGAATTGAAGAATAAGACTGCTGAACCTTCTACATTTGCTGCTGCAGTTAAGGCTGACTTTGATAAAGTATTTCAAGCTGAGATTACTGCTGTCAAGACTGCAATTCAAGCCTCTCAGAAAGCTATCTCTGAACAACTGCAAAAGCTAAAACCATTCTTTAAAGAGGGAATCAGATATTTGGACAGTCAAATAAGATTTCAAAAGGATGATGTCAGAGATCATATGGCCAGAGAAGTCATAAATGGGGAGAGAGTATTAGTCAAAGCTAGCTCTGACCATGCCAAATGGATATCTAACTCCATCAGAGCTACACTGGGCTATCCTCCACTCTGTGATGATGATAATGTTGCTGAATCAGGGATTCAAACTGCCTATCTTGGAGGTGAGCAACCAGAGGTAGCTCAAGTGATTTATCCACCTCCAGATTTTGAAATGATTCAAGCAGATGTTCAGACAATGTATAGCCCAACTGAAGGGAAGCCTAATGTTATTCTGGATAAGGTTGTTCAACCTATTTCTGCAGCTATGCAAGAGGCATTAGAGAAAGAAGAAGAGGCAAGGTTGTCAAAGAAGAGGTTTAGGGAACAAGCAGAACAAAGGCCAGATTTTGAACAGTGGAGCCCTACCTCTAGAAATATAATTTTAACTGCCTGGAAAGCTGCCAAGGACAATGCTCATGAAAGGAACAAGTGGTTCTCTGAAGCAGAATGGAGGAAACATGAAATAAGACAGGAGGCCATTGTTCAATATAGAAGAAAGGCTAAGATGGGAAAGCTACCTCCTACTGCAGTGGAGCCTAGCAAGTACTTCCCCAAGCCATACCACTATTTTGAGAGGCAGAAAATCAAAGCAGAAGAGCTGAAGAAGAAGGACTTAAAAGGCAAGAAGCCTGCTGATGCTGCAACTGCTGAAGCCACTGTCAAAGCTCAAGTCCAATCTGGCAAAGGCATTGTTATCAAAGAACCAGATCAGAAATAGATTAGAAATTGACTTGAAAATTGTTGTAATCTTTTGAATGAAATACATTTTTGTAAACCATTGAAGATGTATTAGAAAAATGTTAGAACAATATATGATAAATATATTTCATGATTGTTCTGAGAATATGTCTATTTCTTGTTTGTTCTGCAATGTTGAATGTGTATACATGTGTGAAATATTACATGTTTATGTTTACCCTGCTGTTTATAATCTGCTTTACATCATTTTGTAATTTTAATTATGAATGGTGTATATCATTGACTAAGGGTTATGACTTCTCCAAATAGGGGGAGATTGTTGGGTACATTGGTCAAATGTACCTGATTTGAAGAAGCCTCACCCAACTCAATGATATACATCATAATGTATTTGATGTATGTTTGAGTTACTTGTGCAGGTTAAGAAATCACTGGACTGAAGCAAAAAGTTTCTAAGTCCATGTGTCGACACCCAGAGGGAAAGTGTCGACACTTAAGAAAGCTTGTGTCGACACCCAGACAAGCAGTGTCGACACTTGGAGTCATTGTGTCGACACCTGGGATGCAGAGTCGACACCAGACAGAAAGTGTCGACACTTGGAGCTGTGTCGACACTCAGTGAAGAAAAGTGCAGACAGAAAGTGTCGACACAAGGAGCTGTGTCGACACCCAGTGAAGCTGTGTCTACACCAGAAAGTGTCGACACTTGGAGCTGTGTCGACACTCAGCAAAAGTCTGCAGAGTCTAAGTACAAGTGTCGACACTCAACACAATGTGTCGACACTAAGCATAAGAGTCAGCACTTGAAGCATGTGTCGACACTCAACACAATGTGTCGACACTAAGCAGAAGAGTCAGCACTTGAAGCATGTGTCGACACTCAACACAATGTGTCGACACTCAACAGAAGAGTCAACATTTGAAGTATGTGTCGACACCCAGAACAATGTGTCGACACACAGCTGAAGACTCAACACTGGAAGAAAGTGTCGACACATGGAGCTGTGTCGACACTTAGCAAAGAACAGAAAGAACAACAAATTATTCTAAGTACAAGTGTCGACACTAAGGGAATGTGTCGACACTCAGCTGAAGTCTCAACAACAAGAAGGTGTGTCGACACAAGGAGCTGTGTCGACACTCAGCAAGATTCAACATAGAAGACTATGTGTCGACACCAAGAAGCAGTGTCGACACTTGACAGATTCAACACAAGAAGATGTGTCGACACAAAGGAGATGTGTCGACACATAGAAGAATTCAGCAAAAGCTAGAAGAACAAGTACTTGTGTCGACACTCAATTTCAGTGTCGACACATGCAGAAGAATCTGTGTCAAGACATACAAGGAATTGTGTCGACACCTTGTAGACTTGTGTCGACACTTATACAACATGTGTCGACACTTGGACTATAAGTGTCGACACTTAAAGACAGAAAGTCTCGACACTTACAGACAGTTAGAGATTTTCAAGAAGTGACTGGATGATTTGACAGCTGCCGTTCCAGCCGGTCTACAGCACCTGTCAGAGATATCAGAAGTCAGTTATGGACCGGACCAGCCGGTTACCATGAAGAAGGCCTATAAATAGGCACCTACAGTTTACAGAAACTGTTGTTGAAAGAAGTTCAAAGTTGTTGAAAGTGGTTAAGAATTGTTGAAGTAATTATTGAAGTAAGACAAGAGAATCAACACAAGAAGATCTTGCAGTTCAAGTGCAGATCTAAGAAGTTGGAGAGAGAGGGCTCCATCCAAGAAATCAGCCTTTGGAACTAGGCTGAGAAGAAGGATTCAGATTCAGTCTGGATCTTAAGTGGCGGAGGTCAAGGAACAACTGCAGAGGATTCAGCCTTATTCAGTTCTACTCAAGAAGCTTTGAAGAAAGCTAAGTCAGGGTGAATCCAGCTGAGTTCTTCCAAGAACTCATCAAGAATCTCTCAACTCCCCTCCTTTAATTCTGAGTTGTAGAGATATTATTTGTATTACATTTTAACTTGTAGGATCCATTGGATCTGAGTGATTGTAAGCCTATATTTATAAAGGCTGAGGGTAGGGCTTGTTAGCCTGAGTGTAGGAGATAAAGATCTCTGAGTGTAGGCCTTATTGGCTGAGTGTAGGCCTTGGTTGGCTGAGTGTAGGCCTTGATTGGCTGAGTGTAAGCTTTGGGATAAAGCTGAGTTGTAAGGCTTTGGGCCTGAGGTGTAGGAACCAATTTGGGTTCTGAGACAGTGCAGGAGTTTGGCCGAATCTAGTACACTGCTAGATAGGCGAAGGGGGAAAGTGGATGTACCCATATCTTGGGGAACCACTATAAATCACTGTGTGTTGTACTGTGCTGAAATTGTTGCTGTGTATGCTGTGTTTGCTGTGATAAACTAGTTAGTTTGCTGTGATATAATTGATTGCTGCCAATAAAGTTAGAAAAGGATTAGGTCACCTATTCACCCCCCCCCCCCCTCTAGGTGTTTAGGTACCATATCTTTCACTTTCCCTCTAGCTAGTGGGCAGAGGAGGTTCCTCCTAGTCATGATTGATTACTTTTCAAAGTGGCTGGAGGTCAAGGTATTGGCCAAGGTCACCTCACAAGTCATCAGGAATTTTTTCTGGGGAGAGATCACATGCAGGTAGGTCCGAAGGCTCGCATGTGGGGGTAAGGGATCCCGAGCGCTGCTCTGCCCCAGGTAGACCCACTGCGCAAGCTCTCATTAGCTGGCAGGTCTGAAGGCTCGCCTGTGGGGGAAAGTATCGGTTCTTGGAGACTTGGTTCTTAATTCTTGGAGACTTTTGCACTACCCCGAGCCTGGCTCAGCCCCAGGTAGACCCACTGCATAAGCTCTCATTAGCTGGCAGGTCCGAAGGCTCACCTTTGGGGGTAAGGGACCCCGAGCGCTGCTCGGCCCCAGGTAGACCCGCTGCACAGGCTCTCAATAGCTGGCATGTCCGAAGGCTCGCCTGTGTGGAAAGGATTGGATCTTGGAGACTTGGTTCTTGGTTCTTGGAGACTTTTGCACTACCTCGAACCTGGCTCGGCCTCAGGTAGACCCGTTGCGTAGGCTCTCATTAGCTGGCAGGTCTGAATGCTTGCCTATGGGGGTAAGGGACCCCGAGCGCTGCTCGGCCCCAGGTAGACCTGCTGTGCAGGCTCTCATTAGCTGGCAGGTCTGAAGGCTCGTCTGTGGGGGAAAGGATCGGTTCTTGGAGACTTGGTTCTTGGTTCTTGGAGACTTTTGCACTACCCTGAGCCTGGTTCGACCCCAGGTAGACCCGCTGCGTAGGCTCTCATTAGCTGGCAGGTCTGAAGGCTCGCCTGTGGGGATAAGGGACCTCGAGCGCTGCTCGGCCCAGGTAGACTCACTGCACATGCTCTCATTAGCTGTCAAGTCCGAATGCTCGCCTGTGGGGGAAAGGATCGGTTCTTGGAGACTTGGTTCTTGGAAACTTTTGCACTACCTCGAGCCTAGCTCGGCCCCAGATAGACCCGCTGCGCAGGCTCTCATTAGCTGGCAGGTCCGAAGGCTCGCCTGTGGGGGTAAGGGACTCCGAGCGCTGCTCGGCCCCAGGTAGACCCGCTATGCAGGCTCTCATTAGCTGGCAGGTCCGAAGGCTCACCTATGGCGGAAAGGATTGGTCCTTGGAGAGTTGGTTCTTGGTTCTTGGAGACTTTTACACTACCCCGAGCCTGGCTCGGCCCCAGGTAGACCTACTGCGCAGGCTCTCATTAGCTGGCAGGTCCGAAGGCTCGCTTGTGTGGATAAGGGACCCCGAGCGTTGCTCGGCCCCAGGTAGACCCGCTACGCATGCCCTTATTAGCTGGCACATCTGAAGGCTCGCCTGTGGGGTAAAGGATTTGTTCTTGGAGACTTGGTTCTTGGTTCTTGGAGATTTTTGCACTACCCCGAGCCTGGCTCGGCCCCTGGTAGACCCGCTGCGCAGGCTCTCATTAGCCGGCAGGTCCGAACGCTCGCCTATGGGGGTGAGGGACCTAGAGCGCTTCTCGGCCCCAGGTAGACCCGCTGCGCAGGCTCTCATTAGCTGGAAGGTCCGAAGGCTCGCATGCGTGGGAAGGATTGATTCTAGGAGACTTTGTTCTTGGTTCTTGGAGACTTTTGCACAACCTCATGCCTGGCTCGGTCCCCGGTAGACCCGCTGCCCAGGCTCTCATCAAGATGGCAGGGCTGTAAGCTCACTCGATGGTAGAGTGGTTGGGGAGACCTCCTTAAGGAGCATCCCTATGTAATCTCATGAAAAATAAATTATGGGAGGCAAATGCTGGAGTAGTGCGAGTGGAGGCAATCCCAGTTGTCACCTTCGGGGATGGTCTCTCCTACGGCGAGTGGGCACTCGCGCGGGATAGAAGACTCGGTCTAGTAATAGGGGAGCAAGTTAAATGACTAAAAGCCACTCGCACCAGAAGTACCCCGAGACGAGACGAGAGGGTTATATCAGTTGGTCTCATGCATAAATGAGATGGGAGAAGTGATGACTCGCGCTCTAAAAAAAGTCAACTCTCCAATGAAGCGGCGAGACGAGATATAGCACCGTCTCGCGGGCGTGAGAACATCAAAGTGTTGTGTCGCAGTAGACAAAAAAAAAGCAAAGTGAAAAGGGTAAAAGCGAGGGGCGAGACGGGTGGGTAGCACCCTCTCGCAAACAGAAGCAAGCCAATGAATCATTTTACAAAATGTAAAATAAAGTAACAGGATAAGAGTTTATGCATTTGATCAGTATCTGTTCATCACAGCGTTATGAATACATTTTCAAACTGATCACAGAATGTAATTCAAAAAAAAGCTAAGTAAAGTTATACGGAAGCAAAAAACGGGAGAGGCGTCCTGGAACTCGCAGGCAACATATCATTCCTCCTCGCTGGAAGAAGAATCTTTGCTCTCCATGCCATAGTGCTGGGGTACCAGATCGCGAACAGTCACCATTTCGGAGTCTTCCTTCACGACCCCCAGCTCCTTCATCATCTTTAGAACCAGCTCATCCGTCCTGATGCTGGCGTCTCAGAACTGCTCCTCAACTTTATCCAGAGAATAGTGAGGCGGAGGGGCCTGAAGTGGTTCACGGCGAGACGACGACGGGGCGTTGCCATGGAGGCGGGTGATCTAAGCCTTCAGATCCTTATTCTCCTCCTCTAAGGCCACCATGCACGAGTGCATCCGCTCTGCCGTCTCGGCATCCCGCGAGATGCCCAGTCATTAGCAAAGAGTGTTTAAAAAGGATAATCCAGGGATAAGGTTAAGGCTTACCACGCTGCCCTGGGCTTTCGTGAGGAGGGTTTCGGCGACGGCTAGCCTTTTTGCAAGGTCGTCGGATTTCTCTCGCTCCGTTGTCAGGCCCGTCTCGCTGTCTTTCCATTTCTTATTGGTGTAAATCAGGCGGCTCGAGGTGCCTCACCAAAGATTCCCTCATAAATACGCCCATAAATACGCTTTAATGACACGAGCCTCGTTTGGACTTTCTTTCCGAGCTTGAAACAACCTCGAATAGAGCGGAGATTGTGTACAACCTTGGGCTCGTAGGAACAGTTCGGGCTCGAAGAGAGGGGAAGGTAAGGCGAGATGGGCACTTTGATAGAAGCCTACTTGCTGGCGAGTGGGTCCCAGGAAAAGGGCTCCTCGCCGTGCCAGGGCCGGCTCGCTAGGCGAGAGGGGCCCAGCAGTTCGAGCAAGAGGGGCCCAGCGGCTCAGGCGATAGCCTTTCTAGGCAAGACGGACCCAGAAAGAGGACCAGTTGCGAGGCGAGGGCCAATCTGCTAGGCGAGACGAGCCCCATGGGTAGGAGCTCTCGCTTGCGAGGTGGTGCTCTCGCCGAGCGTAGGTTCAGTGGTTGGTCAGGAACCGGTTCAGTTGGAAGGTGGTTCACCTTTTTAGCACCAGGTGATTTTACGCTTTTGCCCTCGGTGTGTGGAAACCACCCGTCACCACACATCTTCCCAAAACCCCGAGGTAGTAGGAAGGGGGGACGGGGGTACATAAACACCAAGGACCACCCGCTGCAGGCGATGTGGGACTAATCTATCCACGGGATGGCGGGGATATTCCGCCACATGGGGGGCCCACCAGGGTCAACACCCAGACCTGGAACGCGATGGGGAAGCCCAAATATGCGGTCCCACACACACCTAATCCCGCTGGACCTTGACTCTCAACACACCCCCGCAACGGGATTGCTCTGATACCATATGGAAACCATCTGTCACCACACATCTTCCCAAAACCCCGATGTAGTAGGAAGGGGGGACGGGGGTACATAAACACCAAGGACCACCCGCTGCAGGCAATGTGGGACAAGTCCATCCACGGGATGGCGGGGATATTCCGCCACACGGGGGGCCCACCGGGGTCAACACCCAGACCTGGAACGCGATGGGGAAGCCCAAATATGCGGTCCCATACACACCCAATCCCGCTGGACCTTGGGTTTGCATATAACCCTTCAGAACAGTGAAGTTTCGATGTTGGCAGACCCGACCAAGGGTATTTTGGTAATTTCAGGTCGGTTCAGTTTGGTTATTGGCAGTTCAAACTCAGAGGTCTATTAATAGACCCATAGGGGTTCTTCAGAAGCGTCTTATTTCTCGGGACTTTAAAAGAGTTTCTTGTGCTTTTTGAGGAGCTCCAATCCTAGCTTTTGGCTTTGAAGGGGAAGCTCTCAGAGATCTTCCAGGTAAGCGGTGGGACCTCCCTGCTGAGGCTTTAGGTCTGTTTCTAGTCCTTCATAACCAGTCAGAGCTTAAGACAAGTAGGTGTTGGCTACGCCCCTGATTTCGAACTTTTGTTGAGGTCAAATTTTGGCTTCAACAGTTGGGAGGATGAATAAAGAAGAGGTTAGCCCCAAGGGCTCAGTACGGCACCTACCAGACCTTGGAGGGTCTCGCGGGTTGAAGAAATCCGTAAGGGTGGTTAGCCCCTGGTTGGCCAGGAGCTGTTGATCTCGAATCCACGAGACGTGTCTTCCGGGAGAGGTTTCGGCGGAAAGCGTGTCCTGGGATTCCGCCCCACCAAGGAGGTAGGCGCAGTACCGCTCAATGATCGCCAGTCGCAACTTCATCTTCTCGTGGATCCTCTTCACCGCTGCGGATTTAGCCTTTGCTGTCGCGCGAGCTTCGATAGGACTCCCGCAATCCTCTACCTCCGCTCCTTTCCACTTTCGGAGGCCTCGGAAAGTCCTCCATCTCGCCGGCAGAGGGGAGGGGCGAGTCTTCTTCTCCTTCCTCTTCTTCTTCCTCATCTTCGTCTACTTCCTCTTCTGCTTCTTGCTCCTTCGGCTCTGGAGGATAGATTTTGGTCAGAATAGGGAAGGAGCGAAAGAAAAACTGGGAATTTCGAAGGAAAAGCTGCGAGGTTCTCGCATACCTGAAGGGCGATAGATACCCTCCCCCGATGGTTGGCGAGAAGGGTCGGGCTGGCCCTCTGAACTATTTCCAAAAAGCAGATGGAGCGGCTTGCCCCGGCCCAGACGAAATGTTCTACTCTTCGGGGTCTCGGTCTCGCCCTGGGTGGAGCAAAGACGCCCTCTTTCGCCCGAAGCTGTGATCCCGGCATGGGAGCGGATGGCTCAGAGATAACCCCTCCGGTAAGGATGGAGAGATCGGGCACCGAATCGGCGCGATCGGCCGGGGAATTGGTCATGGAAGCCCCCGTGATGGGCGGTGCAGCCCTCGAAGCGGACAGTGGTCCCTCATTGTGAAGGCGGGTCATCTCTTTGTCCGCCAGTGGAAAGTCGGTGACATCTCTTAGTACCATCCTTTGCGAGAAGAGTGGTGCTTCAATACACAACCACGCTCAATCTTTTTAACATTTCACCCCAACAGGAAGGGCGAAGGGTGAGAATGGTACCTCCGGCAGAGAAGAAGGGACCTCATCACGATCAGGAGTTGGGGTAGGCGGGGCTCGGTTCTCCTTCGACAAGTCTCGTCTGACTGACTTGGCCTTCTTCTTCTTCTTTGGGCGGGAGATCTCGTCGGCTGGCTTCTTGCCGGCTGATTTCTCCCCCACTACCTTCTCGCCAGTGAGCCTCTTGCCCATCAGCCAAGGGGGAACCTTGGTGCAGTTGACGCGAACCCACACCTGGGCCGCAGCGAGGCGGGCCTGGAGCTCTTTCGAGAGTGGCTTCTCAATGTTTTTGGCACGCATTTTCATGGCGCGGCAGAGGCTCAAGCAGAGAGTAATTACGGCAGTGATGTCCTGAGAGACAAACACAGCTGTGTATTTATAGGACGAAGGCGGGGCCTGTAGAAAGATTCCCTGCCAGGTCATCATGTACCCACCAAATATTTCGGGTTGTACGTATCTTTCCGAGCGCAAGGCTGGCTCGCAAAGAGCGGGAGATTGTGTACAACCCCATATTCACCGAGTGGGACCAAGATCCTGCAAGACCCTAGATTTTGCTAGATTTGGACTTATAATTGGATCAAGAAAGAAAGCATGCAGGAGGGTTCTTGTCGTAAGTAGGCGGGAAGGCTCTCACCCAGGGGTTGAGTAGCGCCATTTCGTCGAACGCCAGTTCGTCGAGCTCAGTTGGTCGAGATGGAAGCGTAGTTCGTCGAACGCCAGTTCGTCGAGCTCAACTCGTCGAACTGGGCTTTCGACTTAAGGTTGTGATCATCGAATGCAGATTTTAGGCTCAGGTCATGGCGAAAGCAGGACGGGCGGGAAGGCTCCCGCCCTAGGCAGGTGCAGGGGCTCGCGCCTTAGGATGGTGGAAGACTATCAGCTTTTGGCGTTTAGTGATGCTTCTCCACTTAATGCTCCCGCAGCCTTTGGCGTTGAGTGATGCTTCTCGACTCAACTCTCCCATTAGCCTTTGGCATTGAGTGATGCTTCTCCACTTAACGCTCCCGCAGCCTTTGGCGTTGAGTGATTCTTCTCCACTCAACGCTGCCTTCAGCCTTTGGCGTTGAGTGATGCTTCTCCACTCAACGCTACTGCCTGCCTTTAGCATTGAGTGATGCTTCTCCACTCAACGCTCCTGTCAGCCTTTGCCGTTGAGTGATGCTTCTCCACCAACGCTCCCGTCAGCCTTTGGCGTTGAGTGATACTTCTCCACTAAACGCTCTCGCAGCCTTTGACGTTGTGTGATGCTTCTCCACTCAACGCTCTCGCCAGTCTTTGTCGTTAAGTGATGCTTCTCCACTTGATGCTCTCGACGGCCTTTGGTGTGGAGTGATACTTCTCCACTCAGCGCTCCCGCCAGCACTTAGCGTTGAGTGATGCTTCGCCACTCAACGCTCCCGCTCAACCCAGACCAGAAATTACCTAAATACCCTTGGTCTGCATCTAGCTCCTCGGAACAACGAAGTTTGACTATTGGCAGACCAGCTCAGGGGCATTTCAGTAATTTTAGGGTAGCAAAAGTACGTTTTTTGCAGACTAGATATGTAAAATCTATAAATAGACCCACAAGATACCTCATAAGTCAGATTTCCTAATACTCTCATTTTGTCTTCTAGAGCTTTCCGAGGTACTCCTAGCCCAACAATTGGCTTTGCAGGGGAAGCGCTTAGAGAACTTCCGGGTTTGTGGAGGGACCTCCCAGCTGAGGCTTTGGGTCAGTTCATGGTCTTTGTTGCTAGTCTTGGGTTAAGGCTTGGGAGAAATAGGTGTCTGATGCACCCTAAGGTCTGAACTCTCGTTGTGGTCAGTTTTTGGCTTCAACAGTTAACCCGTATGAGATGACTATCTATTCCTTGGGCCAAATGCCCCTAACTATTTATCATGGGTTTGACATATAGGTAATATTGATCATTCAGAATTTCATCATTATTTACCAATTGTTTTGAAGCATAATTTAAATTAATTAATTAAGTAACCTAGGTCACTTTGAACATGAACTACTCTAACGAGTGGTCCATTATGTCTAAATAAATTATCTCAGTTTCATCTATGTTAGAAATGTCTGTTCATCAAAAATCATGACTTTGCAAATTGAATTTCCATATATTTTCTATTTATGATTAAATCTATAAATATTCCACTTTCCATATGAAGTACTTAAAATAAACAACCAAAAATTCCTAGAAAATTACTGGTGATCAAAATTGATATGTTAATACTCAAGACAGAAATTCATGATTTTAGTCAGTGATTTGACCTAATATAAATTCATATGGACATTATTATGAAAATGCCACTACTAGGGTTTTCAGTATATATAATCATCGAAAAATTCTCAAATAATTATACTGGGTTTGAATCACATAAATAGGATATTATAAATTTTTCCATAATATTTCAACAGTGTTTTCCCTTACTTTTAAAATAATTTATAAAAATATAAAATTATTAATCTACTATGTACGCAAGATATAGTCCTCAAATAAACTTATAACTTTTTACAAAGATATGAAATGTACTATTAGGGTATGTATCAAAATTTTAGAATTTTACAAGGTCAGTAGACCTATATCTCATTTTTATTTCCAAAAGAGCTTATTTTTCAATAATTCAAAATAATGGGATTTTTGTTCCCAAAAATCTCACTCTTTCTATGGGAGATGTAGTTCATCCCTATAAGCCTCTCTCTAAAATCTCATGGACATTCATTGGGCCAAATGGACTAACTTCCCATTTTTACATTTGACACTATATATTTACAAATCTACCTCCACCATGCATGTTGGATTTCCCCAACATACATAGGTTCAAATGGCCTGAAACTTTTAACATGGTCATATCATGACCCAATGGCCATGCTACTCAAATTTGTAAGCATTTGGAAGAGGGAATCTTCCTTTATTCCATTTATTTAATAAATGATATTTCTATAAAAACTATAGAAAACATATCCCAAAAATTCTGCTTTTTGGACAAGACCTAAGTCTAGCATAAACACATGTATTTCCATAATTTCATGACATGTGGACTTAGGGTTTGGCTTGGGCACTCATTTAAAAATCTGCCCTAACAAATCTTGGTCTAATTATCATCCCACTCCTGCTGTGTCTGATGATATTCAGCATGCAAAAAATAGTTGACATAATAATGCCTGAAACTGAGATGCACTGTGACTGCGCCGGGTGCATCGATGATGGCAGCAAAGAATCTTGCGAAAGAAGGTGCTCAAGTGCCCTGGATGTGATTCTGGGCAAGTCTATCAATTGCCCCGAAGAACACCCACCAAAGCTGCCAGCTTTATTTCAGTTGCCTATGTCTCCATTCCGTGCCACAAGAAATAGTAATTCGTCTACTTCGATATACAACTCCGGTCTTCCGGATGATTCTTGCAGGAAAAATAGATCTTGCACTGTCACCATTCTCATCACTGGGCAAAACCGGTCTCAGGCAGAAAGTAAGAATGAATAATGAATTCATCAAAGCCATAGAATCCCCACATTATGATCTGATAATAGAAAAAAATGATAGGCATGGGAAAAAATCTTTTTGGAAGCAAATCTTTGAGGAACCCTTCAGATTTCGTGAATCCTTTCTCCTTGGCATCTGAATTTATATTGATAAGTTAGTTTGTTTAATCATATGATATCATCTTTGAAGAAAATTACAAATTTATTTTTGAAAGTTCTTCTCAGGGAACAACAGAATTTCTTCCAAGCACATTGTACTTTGACCCGGCTTACATGATGGGCGCTGAACCTCTTTACATTGTTCATCCCCAGTGCAATTCACACATCAAATTTCCAATTTCAATAAAGATGGCTGGGCTCTCTCTTTCTCAAGGTTTTTACTCGACATCTTTTCTATTATTTATGTGTGTATGAACAAAAATAACTAGTGCGATGAAATTGCAAACAGATGTAATGTGTGTGGATGGACTCGCGCTTTGGCGCGAAAATTCTTCGGTTATAAATGTTGAAATTTGTGAAGTGGAAGTGGGTGACGGGACAGGCCGCGCGGCCTGTGCGGACAGCTTTGGCGGACTGGGCGGACTGGGCGGACTGAGGTTGCGGCCTGGTGAAAAGTCTGGTGGAAGCCGGCTGTGTTCTGAGCGGGTTGTTGCATGGTGTCCGCGGGTTGGTGCGGCCTGGTATCTGCGGATAGAGAGGCTTGCGGACTGATGCATTGCTCAGAGGCCGCGGGTGCTAGCTTGCGCTGTTGGCGGGTTGGTTCGAGTTCGCGGATAGCTTGCGGACTGGAGTGTCCGCGGTTCTGGCTGTTGCGGACTGAGCCTAGAGCTTGGCTGAGGCCTTGTCAAGTCCTGGTGGCACAGCAGGTGTTTGCTGTGGAGATCGTGGTTGGCGGACTGTGATTGGAGTCCGGCAGGAAGCTACTGCTTTGGACAAGTGCGAGGAGCTCGCGGACTGGTTGCGGTCTGTGCTAGGGTGTTTGGCGGACGGGACTTTGTGTCCGCCATGCTCGCACTGGCCCTTGATGGTTTTGGACTTGGTCACACTTGGTGTCAAGTTCATGGTGTCCGCCGTATCCGCCAAGTCCGCTGTGACCGGGCGGACTGTTGCTGTTTGCCTTTGGTCGTGGACTTGTGGCGGATTGAGGTGTGAGTCTTGCGGACTGCCTCGGGTTGGTGCGGACTGCCATTGAAGAAGGTGCTGTCCTGAAGCAGTTGGAGCTTTGCGGGCTGGTGCCTTGTCCGCTTAGCTTGGGCGGACTGGAGAGGGTTCGTCATTGGTTGCCTTGCTCCTGGCGGTTTCCCTTGGTGACTGGCTAAGTCCTCGCGGACTGAGCGGACAGTCGTTTTGTGTTCGCGCGGGCTGGGGCGGTGTCGCTATCTCATGGGCGGTGACCACACTCCTCACCTGGCCTATAAATAGGACCCCCCTGGCACATCTACGAAGACGAGAAGTAACGTGAGTGAACAGTAATTTGGGTTGGGCGAGTGCTGCGGTCTGTGTTTTTCAGTCCGCGCGGATTGTTTCAGGCTGACGGTTTGCTGTGTGCAGGTCGCGCGGATAACTTCAAGGAGCCAGGAGTTTGGCTGTGACTTCGGTCAGTGCTTGGAAGTGTGCGGTCTCTGCGGACTCAGCAGGAGGTCGCTCTGCGGCTTGTCAGTTCTGTTTCAACTTTCCCAGCTTCAATAACCTGTCCGCCGGCTTCAGGCGGGTAGGGGAGTTCCTCAGTTCGGGTTCAGCAGGAGGCGAATAACGGTCTGTCCGCGCGACCTCGCGGTCTCGGCGGACTCCGTGGTATTCGGCGGATTGCAGCATAGCTTGGGCGGTCTCGGCGGTCTCGGCGACCTCGCGGTCTCAGCGGACTGGAGTTCTGTCCGCCCGGCTTGTTTTTGGTTCTTTCTGTTTACAGCTGTAATACTAGCGAAATCATGTCTCGCTATGTATGCCTCGGATTGTAATGAAGTGAATGCATAATAAGATCTTCTTGTGCTTCCATTGTTTTGTTGGGTGCAACCTCTAGTCCTTGGGTTTCCGCGGTTCAGCGTGCGAACTGGGTAGTTCCGAAGATATTAATTTGGTGTTTGGGCTATCTTGCTGACCACGTTGAGAAAATTTAACATGGTATCAGAGGGAGGTTCCTGAGGTTGCGGAGGTTCAGTTGCGTGAGCGGAGGTCAGCCAGTGTTGTTACTCAGTGATTGAGTGGTGATCAACCTGTGTTGTTGCTCGGAGCTGCTGAAGGGTACCAACAGGTGATTGCAATGGAAGGAAGCTTAGCAAGAGGTCTGGGCATTGAACTCTTAACGCCGACTAACTATAAAAAGTGGAAGTCGTGCATGAAGAGTTATCTTCTGGGCGAGGAGCTGTGGGAAGTTGTCGGTGGAGACGACAGGCAGGAAGTAACTGCTGCTTTCGGAACTGCTGAACAGGTGAGGCTCTGGAGAAGAACTAATGCTAAGGCAGAGTTCGTTCTGAAGAGAGCTGTCTCTCCGGAACTGTTTGATCACATCATTGGATGTGAGTCGGCTGCTGATATTTGGACAACCATTGATGAGTTGTTCAATAGGAAGAATGTGGCGCGGCTTCAGTTCCTGGAGAATGAGTTGGCCAGGGCAACTCAGGGAGACCTTTCCATCTCCAGGTACTTCTTAAAGATGAAGAGCTTGTGTGCTGAGCTGTCGGCGCTGGATCCTGATGAGCCTATCTCTGAGGCAAAGATGAAAAGGCACATTTTCCGCGGCTTGCGGAAGGAGTATGTGGCCCTTGTTACGTCTGTTCAAGGGTGGGCTACTCAGCCGTCTTTGCTGGAGCTGGAGAATCTGCTTGCCTCGCAGGAGAGCTTAGCAAGGCAGATGGCTGGAGTGAATCTGAATCAGGAAGGCAGCGAGGCTCTCTTCTCAGGCAAGAAGAAGGGATGGGAAGGGAAGAAGAAGAAGAAGGTGCAGGCCGCTGTTGAGAAGGAGACTTCAACTTCATATCCGCCGGAGAGGAGCAATGCTCCTAAGGACTGGAAGAAGAATCTGAAGTGCTACCGGTGTCATCAGCGAGGGCACTTCAAGCGGGACTGCAAGGTCAAACTGCAGCCTGGGCATGCTGCGGGAAAGGAGGAAGCTTGCTCACGAAGTGAAGAAGCAGAATGGGGAGGAGCTTTCATGACGGGCACTTGTGTCCGGGCCTTATCTGCTGAGGACTTCAACAGCGAGTGGATCGTCGACTCCGGGTGTGGTCATCACCTCACCGGAGACAAGTCGAAGTTCACCTCCATGCAGGCTTACTCAGGTAATGAAGCTATTATCACTGCTGATAATACTGTTTATGCAGTAGAGAAGGAGGGGGTCGTGTCTTTGGGTAGTGATCAGGGGCCACTCACGTTAAGGAGTGTGTATCACGTGCCGGGCATGAAGAAGAACCTCTTCTCGGTGACCAACGCGGTGGACGCTGGGTATCACGTTCTGTTTGGGCCAACAGACGTGAGGTTCCTTCGCAACGTATCAGCGGTAAAGGCTGATGTTGCTCATGTTGGGAGGAGGGTGAAGAACTTGTTTGTTCTTTCCACCAGTGCCTATGTTGATAAGATGAGGGCCAATGATAGTGCGGCTATCTGGCATGAGAGGCTGGGGCATGTTGGCATGGACAAGCTGAAGGCAATGGCGAGTAGAAGTCTGGTGAGGGGGTTGCCGATGTTGTCCTCCTTTGGTGATGGGCATGTTTGTGCGGGCTGTCAATACGGTAAGGCACATCGCCTTCCGTTTGATAAATCTCAAACAAGGAGCAAGAAACCATTGGAGTGTATTCATGGCGACCTGATGGGACCGACTGTTACTGCCAGCCTTGGTGGAAGCAAATACATGCTTGTCTTGGTTGATGACTACTCAAGGTATACTTGGGTGTACTTCTTAAAGGAGAAGTCGGATGCCTTCCGTTTGTTCGTGGAGTTCAAGGAGTTGGTAGAAGGCCGGCTTGGCTTGCGGATTAAGAAGTTTCGAACTGATAACGGGGGAGAGTTTGTCTCTTCCGAGTTTTCTAACTTCTGCAGGAAGCACGGGATCCAACGGGAGCTTACATGTGCTCACACTCCACAACAAAATGGGGTAGCGGAGCGGAAGATCCGTCATTTGACGGAAACCTGCAAATGCTGGCTGCATGCGAAAGATATCCCGAGGTCCTTTTGGGCGGAGGGAATGTCTTGTGCTGCATATGTTATCAACCGGATGCCACTCAGCCCTATCAACATGAAGACGCCCATTGAGCTGTTGCTAAAGGAGAAGCCGAGTGTTGGACACCTTCGGGTGTTCGGTTCAACTTGCTACGTGCATGTCCCGGATGCTTCACGGACAAAGCTGGATGCGAAGGCAAGGAAACTTGTCTTTGTTGGCTATGATGAGCGGAAGAAGGGATGGAAGTGCATGGACCCTGTGACGAAGAAGTTCGTGGTGTCAAGAGACGTTGTCTTTGACGAGCTGACGTCATATGGAGGTGGCTCGGTGGAGCCTACCGGAAGTAGCAAGGTTGAGGAAGCACCGGTGGAGGCTGCTGAAGGCTTGGAAGAGGAGCTTGCTGTTTCTCCAGCAGCTCCTGTTGCTTCGAACTCCGAGGCTGAGCCTTCTGGCTCAGGAAGCAGGGGGAGCACTGCTCAATGCTTGCCCCAGGTAGGAGTGGAGCCTGAAGAAGCAACGGAAGCCGTGAGCAAGGAGCCGTGTCTTCGGAGATCGAAGAGGGTGGTTAAGCCACCGGCTCGGTACTGTGATGGGAATGCAGTGAGCTTTGTCTCCTGTTTCTTTGCAGGTCCTCTGGATGAGCGAGAGCCTGCAAGCTTCAACGAGGCCACTGGAGTGAAGGAGTGGGAAGGTGCCATGAAGGAAGAGATTGATGCTCTGAAGAAGAATGAAACCTGGGACCTTGTGCCCAAGGTTGATGGCATTACTCCGGTTACTTGCAAGTGGGTGTATAAGTTGAAGAAGAAGGCTGATGGGAGCATTGATCGGTTCAAGGCTCGCCTGGTCGCTAGAGGATTCTCACAGCAGTATGGAGAAGACTATGAGGAGACATTCAGTCCAGTTGCGAAGATGACGTCTGTAAGAGTGGTGATCGCCTTGGCTGCTAGCAAGGGATGGAGGTTGTGGCAACTCGATGTGAAGAATGCCTTTCTTTACGGAGAGATTGACAAGGACATCTTCATGGATCAGCCGCTTGGTTTCGTCTCTGAGAAGCATCCGGACTATGTCTGCAAACTCAGGAAGGCTCTCTATGGGTTGAAGCAAGCTCCTCGAGCGTGGTATGGGAAGATTGCAGAGTACCTGCAGTTCTGTGGATACCTGGCTTCTAACTCGGATTCTAGCTTGTTCGTCAAGAAGAAGGGAGAGCTAAGAGTCTTGGTCCTGCTGTATGTGGATGATATGATCATCACAGGGAACTCGGAGGAGGAAGTAGCAAGGCTCAGGGGAGAGCTTGCTATACGCTTCGAGATGAAATACTTGGGAGAGTTGCATCACTTTCTTGGTCTGGAAGTGGAGAGGAAGGAGTGCGGGATTCTCATTAGCCAGAAAGGGTATGCTGATCGTATTGTGAAGCGGTTTGGCATGGGCGAAGGGAAGAAGTGCTCTACTCCACTGGAACCTGGGCTAAAGCTTCGACGAGATGAGGGAAGGGTGCTTAATGATCCCTTGGTGTTCAGGGCTCTTGTTGGGAGCTTGATTTATCTGACGATTACAAGGCCGGATATAGCTTATGCTGTTGGCCGAGTAAGTCGGTATATGGCTGAACCAAGGCAATCTCATCTAGTGGCGGCGAAGGGAATTCTGAAGTATGTCAAGGTGACTTCTGAGATGGGACTCCTCTATGGAAGGGATGCGGAGTTTGCATTGCTCGGGTACACGGATGCTGACTATGGCGGTGATTCGGATGATCGAAGGTCTACTTCAGGTTATGTGTTCACTTGCGGTTCAGCTAGCATCTCGTGGTGTAGCAAGAAGCAGGACTCGGTGTCGGTTTCAACCACGGAGGCGGAGTATAAGGCTTCGACCTTGGCTGCTCGGGAAGCCGTTTGGTTGAGGAGACTCATAGAGGATGTTCATGAAGAAGTGCAAGGGCCTACTTTACTCCGGGGTGACAATGAGAGTGCTCTCAAACTGGTAAACAATCCAGTGTGTCACGCCAGGACCAAGCATATAGAGATTGATCACCACTTCATCAGGGAGAAGGTGTTGGAGGGGTCTCTGCTGGTCGGGCATGTTCGGAGTGAAGATAATCTTGCTGACATCTTCACGAAGCCGCTGTCGAAGGGGCCCTTTGAACGCTTGCGCAGCTTGCTGGGCTTGGTCACCACTTCTCACTTCAAGGGGGAGTGTTGAAATTTGTGAAGTGGAAGTGGGTGACGGGACAGGCCGCGCGGCCTGTGCGGACAGCTTTGGCGGACTGGGCGGACTGGGCGGACTGAGGTTGCGGCCTGGTGAAAAGTCTGGTGGAAGCCGGCTGTGTTCTGAGCGGGTTGTTGCATGGTGTCCGCGGTTTGGTGCGGCCTGGTATCTGCGGATAGAGAGGCTTGCGGACTGATGCATTGCTCAGAGGCCGCGGGTGCTAGCTTGCGCTGTTGGCGGGTTGGTTCGAGTTCGCGGATAGCTTGCGGACTGGAGTGTCCGCGGTTCTGGCTGTTGCGGACTGAGCCTAGAGCTTGGCTGAGGCCTTGTCAAGTCCTGGTGGCACAGCAGGTGTTTGCTGTGGAGATCGTGGTTGGCGGACTGTGATTGGAGTCCGGCAGGAAGCTACTGCTTTGGACAAGTGCGAGGAGCTCGCGGACTGGTTGCGGTCTGTGCTAGGGTGTTTGGCGGACGGGACTTTGTGTCCGCCATGCTCGCACTGGCCCTTGATGGTTTTGGACTTGGTCACACTTGGTGTCAAGTTCATGGTGTCCGCCGTATCCGCCAAGTCCGCTGTGACCGGGCGGACTGTTGCTGTTTGCCTTTGGTCGTGGACTTGTGGCGGATTGAGGTGTGAGTCTTGCGGACTGCCTCGGGTTGGTGCGGACTGCCATTGAAGAAGGTGCTGTCCTGAAGCAGTTGGAGCTTTGCGGGCTGGTGCCTTGTCCGCTTAGCTTGGGCGGACTGGAGAGGGTTCGTCATTGGTTGCCTTGCTCCTGGCGGTTTCCCTTGGTGACTGGCTAAGTCCTCGCGGACTGAGCGGACAGTCGTTTTGTGTTCGCGCGGGCTGGGGCGGTGTCGCTATCTCATGGGCGGTGACCACACTCCTCACCTGACCTATAAATAGGACCCCCCTGGCACATCTACGAAGACGAGAAGTAACGTGAGTGAACAGTAATTTGGGTTGGGCGAGTGCTGCGGTCTGTGTTTTTCAGTCCGCGCGGATTGTTTCAGGCTGACGGTTTGCTGTGTGCAGGTCGCGCGGATAACTTCAAGGAGCCAGGAGTTTGGCTGTGACTTCGGTCAGTGCTTGGAAGTCTGCGGTCTCTGCGGACTCAGCAGGAGGTCGCTCTGCGGCTTGTCAGTTCTGTTTCAACTTTCCCAGCTTCAATAACCTGTCCGCCGGCTTCAGGCGGGTAGGGGAGTTCCTCAGTTCGGGTTCAGCAGGAGGCGAATAACGGTCTGTCCGCGCGACCTCGCGGTCTCGGCGGACTCCGTGGTATTCGGCGGATTGCAGCATAGCTTGGGCGGTCTCGGCGGTCTCGGCGACCTCGCGGTCTCAGCGGACTGGAGTTCTGTCCGCCCGGCTTGTTTTTGGTTCTTTCTGTTTACAGCTGTAATACTAGCGAAATCATGTCTCGCTATGTATGCCTCGGATTGTAATGAAGTGAATGCATAATAAGATCTTCTTGTGCTTCCATTGTTTTGTTGGGTGCAACCTCTAGTCCTTGGGTTTCCGCGGTTCAGCGTGCGAACTGGGTAGTTCCGAAGATATTAATTTGGTGTTTGGGCTATCTTGCTGACCACGTTGAGAAAATTTAACAATAAACAATGAGTTATATATGAGTTATGAAATGGGCAACCCCAACAACAGAATTGATGAAATACTTGCAGGTTTTATTCTCACCTTTTCATACAATACTCACCAATAATATGCTTGGCATATCATGGATATATATGGACTGACAAAGAAATTTGTCGAGCAGCTTACGATTTCTCCAACACAAACATCAACAAATTTAATGTAACCGTATGGCATAACGAGACTTACAAGGGCATGGGGCGCCTCCTACGAATTTTCCGTTCTTCAAATGCGGTATGTTAAGATTCATAGTGCAAGTATAGTATCACTATATAGAATTTTTTTTTCTTTTTGTTCAAAATTTAAACCAGTGGAGGTTAATAATCACGTGAATGAGTCATGACCTTTATAACAGATAAAAAAAGACAATAACATTACAAAATATATTAAAAATGCAAATCATAAGCTAAATAGCTAACAAGTACAGTATTTGATGGCTTCAAATATTTCTCCGGACAAATAACTAAAATCTATTGCAGAAGATGTCATCAAACTATAATTTAGTTGCCAAAATCAAGTGTAAACATTACCTATAATGGCTTCTCTTAATTAAATGTTGTTGTTAGATGACATAGGAAAGATAATTGTAAAGGCCCAATTATAGGCTCATTTCCTTCTTCTCCTTTAGTCTCACATCTCTTGTATAGGATTGTTCTCCTTCTCTTCTCCTATATATTTGTATTCTCTCTTGTATTTGACATACGAAGAAGTATATGCAAGGTTTACCCATTCCTTTCTACATGGTATCAGAGGGAATCGGTCTCTCCTTGCGGCTAGAAGTTTGCTAACCGCCTGGTCTTCCTTTACTTGCGCTAGGCGCGCTCTGTGTTTGTCTAACCGGACGGCCTTCCCTTCTCTCGCAAGGCGCGCGGCTAGTTTTCTCTACCCGCCTCTTTCTTCCCCTCCTCTACTGTGGCCTCCACCTTCGTTCTCTCTACTCTCTCTCCTTTTATAGGAGTTTCTCTCGCTAGTGGGGCCCTATCCCACTTCCCCCATCCCGCGCGGTTTGTTTCTCTCTTCTCGCAACGAGCTCCCCTCTTAGCTCGCGGTCTTCTTCCTGTTTTCTTCTCCCGGGCGGCTTCCTCGCTAACCGCGCGGCTTCCTCTCTTCCCGCGACTTCTCTATCCGCGACGAATTCCGCACTTGGTCGTGGCATCCTCCCCTGCCGTTGGTGTACTCCCTTTGACCGTGCGGGCTTCTTGTGTCCGGCTTCCTTCTCGTAGGTCCTTCGGGTCGGTTCGTCGCTACGGTCTCCCTAACCGCTCCGGGCTGTGCATCGTGGTCGCGACTTCTTGCCGCTAGTGGCTTATCACCGAGACCGTGCGACCTCCCCAGTTCGCATTCAACATCATCTTCTCCCTTCTTCTCGCTCGGCCTCTCTGGTCGCAGCCTCCTCTGCGCTAACCGCTGCCCTGGTGTTGTGCGCCTTCTCGCGCGGCTTGCCTTGTTGCTCTCTGCGGTCTCTCTTTGTTTCTGCACGGTCTGCTTTTATCGGGTTGTCGGCTTCTCCTTTCCACTGCGGCCTTCTTCTCTGCCCGATTCTCGCTACTATATTCCCTGCTCGCCGCGACTTCATCTACTCGCCGCGACATCTCTCTCTTCTTGCCGCGAATTGTTCTTTAACCACTACGATCTCCGCATCTAGGTCATGGCACCTTCCCTTGCCGCTGGTGTGATCACCGTGACTATGCGGACTTCTCGCGCGGCTTCTTATCTGGCTAGTTGCAGCGACTTGTCTCATCGCTTGCAGCTTCTCCTCTTCTCCGCTCCACCTTCTTCACGTTGCGGTTTGTTCTCTTCCCAAGCGGCCTGTTCTCTCCGCTGTCTCTTCTTACGCGGCTGCCTCTTCCAGCACGGCTTGTTCTCGCCGTTGCGGCCTGGTCTCGTTGTTCTTAGTTCTTCCTCCGTTTTGGTCGCTGGCTCTGCTCGGCTGGCCGCGTGCCCTCTTGCCACCCGGTTATCTTACCTCGCAGCAAATCGGGGTTATGGCTTCCAACTCGATCACTGCTGATGGGGTTGCTACGTTGCGTACTCCACTACATCAGCTTCAAGGGGTGGTTAGTCGCTCTTCTGGCTCCGTAGTCTCGATCTTCAAAGAAGGTATATCGTGCCTCTCACACAACTCTCACTGGATTGTGGACTCGGGTGCTACACATCATATCTCTCCGCAGCGGCCGCCAAAATACTTAGATACTGCTTACCCCAAGCACATCACTGTGGCCAATGGTGACACGCTCCCGGTTTCTGACACTGCTAATCTGTCTCTTACTCCTTCCCTTTCCTTATCCTCGGTTCTTCATGTTCCAGACTCTTCTTTTAATCTTCTTTCTGTTATTCGTCTTACGCAAGACTTTGATTGCTGTGTTATTTTCTCATGGCTCTTCCTTTGTGGTGCAGGATCGACTGACGCAGACTATACTTGATAGAGGGCAACTGTCTAATGGGCTATATCTTCTCGACGTTCCTCTCACTGCTCTCACCTCTGTCTCGACCACTTATTGGCATCGTCGTCTTGGGCATACCCCTCTCCCAATTCTCAAGAAAGCTCTTCCTACTGTCCCTCTACATGAGTAATTTTGTGAGTCCTGCATTTTCGGTAAACAACACTGTGTCTCCTTTTCTTTTTCATGTACTCGGAGCGCTTCTCCTTTATCCCTACTACATTCTGATATATGGGGACCCTATAAGGTCCCTAGTGTCTTCGGGTATCAGTACTTTGTTACCTTTATCGATGATTACTCGCGAGTTACCTGGTTGTATTTACTCGTGATCGTACTGAACTCACGACTACGTTCTGTGCGTTTCTTACGGAAACACGCACTCAATTTTCTACCTTTGTCAAAACTCTTCGTACGGACAATGCTCGAAAATATACTGGTCGCACCTTCTCCAATCTGTGCACTGAGTTCGGTGTTATACATCAGACTTCCTGTGCTTATACGCCTCAACAGAATGGCATAGCGGAATGAAAAAATCGCCACCTCCTTGATGTGGCTCGTTCTCTCATGATCCAAATGTAAGTTCCTCCCCTCTACTGGAACTTTGTCGTCTCTACTGCTTGTCACCTCAACAATCGCATGTCTTCATCTGTACTCAACTTTGTGGCACTCATTACTCTCCTTTACCCATCTATAACTCTCTTCTCTCTCACACCTCGTGTGTTTGGGTGTACCTGTTATGTCCACCACCTTCATCCTTACAGTGACAAGTTCTCCCCTCGTGCTACCAAAGCTATGTTTGTTGGGTACTTGCGCACTCAGAAGGGGTATGTCTATTTTTCTCCTACCACTGGTAAGGTGGTTGTGTCTGCTGATGTCACCTTTCATGAAGACCAACCATATCACACCAGTCCTTCTGATCCCCCTCTTCCTCCTACGCTACCTCGTCCCATCGTACCCGTGACGTCTCCACTTCCACCACTTCTCCCTACTCCTCTGCTTCAGATTCCCACACCACCACCAGTTCCTTCCAAACCTCCTGTCATTCAAGTATACACTCGTCGTCCTCCTCGTACAGACGCCCTGCAGCAGCTTCCCTCTACCGGTGTAATCTCGCGGCCTGTTGATCCGGCCTCCTCCTCCACAGCACATCCAACGGCCAATTACGTCTCTCTACATCGGCTCTCTCCACCCCTTCTTAACTTTGCTCTCTCTCTCCTCTATCTCTATACCTAACTCTGTGCAGGAGGCCCTCCAACATCCACGGTGGCGTGCCGCCATGGACGAAGAAATGACGGCTCTATGGGGTAATCACACCTGGGATCTTGTATCTCTTCCTTCTGGTCACAATTGTATTAGCTGCAAGTGGATCTTTAATATCAAACATGCCGCGGATGAGACGGTTGATCGCTTAAAGGCTCGGCTGGTGGCTCGGGGCTTTACCCAACAATATGGCCTTGATTATGACAAAACCTTTTCTCCAGTTGCAAAATTGAATTCCGTTCGGGTTCTGCTCTCCTTAGCTGTTCACCGCCGATGGACTCTCCATCAACTTGATGTCAAGAATGCTTTCTTGAATGACGATCTTCTTGAAACCGTATACATGCATCAACTGCCCGGGTTTGAGACCACGGGGGAGTCTCGTGTATGCTTACTTCGCAAATCTATCTATGATCTCAAACAGTCTCCTCGGGCATGGTTTGGGAAATTCAGCAAGGCCGTTCGAGAGGTGGGCTTCAAACAGAGCTTTGCAGATTCCTCTCTCTTCACTCGTCACTAGTCAAGTGAGACCATAATACTTCTGGTTTATGTAGACAACATTCTGATCACTGGTGATGACTCAACGGAATTCAACATGTTAAGCACCATCTAAACTTTATCTTCCAAATCAAAGACCTGAGAAATCTCCGATACTTTCTTGGACTGGAGGTAGCTCGATGACCTGATGTCCTAGTCTTATCTCAGTGTAAGTATTGCATTGACCTTCTGCAAGATGCCGGCCTCTCGGGGTGTAAACCTGCGGATACCCCGATGGAAATCAACCACATATTGTGTACTCAGGGATCTGGGGAAGACTCTCTACTTCCAAATCCAGAATACTATCGCCGTCTTGTGGGAAAATTGATCTACCAAACCGTCACAAGACCAAATATATCATTTGCAGTTGTGGTAGTAAGTCGGTTTATGCATACCCCATGGGTCTCTCACCTTCAGGCTGTGGAGCGCATTCTCAGGTATCTGAAGACTTCTCCTGGGCAAGGATTTGTGTACAAGCCATCCTCCTCTCTTTCTCTTATTGCATACTCAGATGCGGATTACGCGGGCTCGTTGGATGATCGACGATCTACAACTGGGTTCTGTACTTACTTTGGAGGAAATCTTATCACATGGCGGAGTTAGAAACAGACAGTTGTTGCTCGCTCGTTTGCTGAGGCTGAGTATCGTGCTATGCCGGCTGTTACTTTTGAACTAACTTGGCTGGGAAGTCTCCTAGGATATTTGGGAGTTAAATTGTCCTCATCTCCAACTCTATTTTGTGACAGTCAAGCTGCAATACACATTGTAAAGAATCTGGTGTTTCATGAGCGGACTAAAAATATTGAGGTTGATTGTCACTTCGTTCCAGAGAAGGTCCAATCAAAGGAGCTGAAGCTTGAGCATGTTCCTACATCTGGGCAAGTTGCTGACATCCTCACCAAGGCTTTACCTCGCAAGTTGTATTACCAGTTCTTGTCCAAGCTTGGTGCCTACGATTTGTACTCTCCAGCTTGCAGGGGAGTGTTAGATGACATAGGAAAGATAATTGTAAATGCCCAATTATAGTAGGCTCATTTCCTTCTTCTCCTTTAGTCCCACATCTCTTGTATGGGATTGTTCTCCTTCTCTTCTCCTATATATTTGTATTCTCTCTTGTATTTGACACACGAAGAAGTATATTCAAGGTTTGTCCATTCCTTTTTACAGTTGAAAACTTTACTATTTTCGATTAGTGACATGTATTTGTGATGTTAATAGGCCTCAAATGCATATCTTCAGTTCTTAAAAGGAGCTAATGTGAAGATGCTGCTTGAGTTTGTCAAAGAAATGCCTAAAGGTGCAACAAAACCAAGCATTATGGATGTTTCTACTAGTATATGTCCTTTGTTTTTCACTTGGGTCATTGAACTGCTTTTCCCGGTAAGCCCAACTGTCAAGAGTTGCATACCTTCTGAATATATAAGCTAATTGCATATTTATTTATATTTCTTTAGAAACCATTTCTCAATGTCTTTGAAAATAAACCAAAGCTATCTTCCTTGTCCAAGAATTATCAAGGAAACAGTGTCTTCTAGCTAGAGTTATATTTTACATCTTTGAATTATGAACAAACTATCAATATATTGGACCAAAATGAATAGTCTGAAGTGTGCAGGTAATGTTGACGTATCTAGTTTACGAAAAGCAAAAGAATATGCGGATATTCATGAAAATGCATGGTCTTGGTGATCTTCCATACTGGATAATTACCTATGCATATTTTCTGTTATTGTCAGCCTCCTACATGTTATGCTTCACCTTAATTGGATTCCTTATTGGTAAGTTTCATCATTGACCTCGACATAGCAAGTATCTTTAAGATTTTCCTATCTGGCCCTCATATTTTGTCTTTATAACTAAGCACACATGTTACAGGTATGACATCATTCACATTAAACAGCTATTGTCTTCAGCTTGTCTTCTACTTTGTCTCCATAAACTTGCAGATTGTTCTTGCCATTGTATTCTCAGCACAATTCTCGGAGGTGAAGACTGCTACGGGTATCCCCCCCCCATATATATATATATATATATATATATATAGATAGATAGATAGATAGATAGATAGATATATAGACACACACACATGAGCTCTCACTTAAATCTAGTTTCAAGTAGTAAATGCAAATATGTATTAATGTATTAATTTTACATGTTGCATTTCTACACAGTGGTTGGATACATATATGTATTTATATCAGGACTTCTAGGATCATCCCTTTTTGAGCACCTTCTCGAAGACGCATCCTATCCAAGTAAGCATGCAATATTGAACACTTAAAACAATAAAAAAACATTCCTTTTCTACTATAGCAAATGCAACTCCAATGCATATTACATTTTCTTTCAGGAAAACTAATTGAGGCTATAGAGCTCTTCCCAGGCTTTTCCCTATACCGAGGGCTTTATGAACTAGCACAATATCCGTATCATGCAGAATCCCTTGGCGGAACTCGTATGAGTTGGATGGAGAGTATTAGTGATAATCAAGGGATGCAGACAGTTTTGATCATCATGGTTGTTGAATGGGCGGCATTCATGTTGATTGCATATTACTTGGACCATGTTGTCTCAAGTGGTAGAGGGGTAAGAAAACATCCACTGTGGTTTTTACCACAGCTTCATGGGAATCAATATTATAAAAAACAAAGACAAGGATATCATGTTCTCATCAATATGGATAAACCGGATGTTGTTCAAGAGGTATTTTAAATCCATTTTTTGAAATGAGTTAAAGTGATTTTATTTTGTTTGTATGAACTCCGCTTATCAACTGAACTCATATGCTTGTTTGAAGTGAATTAAGTTTCATTTTACTCACCCTCACAATTGCTTTTTTTTATTATTACAATTATTTTAATTAATCATCTTACTATTTAATATTATTGTATTGTTCCTGAAAGAGAAAAGCAGAATTGAATGTGACTTCTTTAACATGTTCTCAAGAATGAGAACTCACATCCTATCATTTTCAATCAAACATATAACTGAATCACTTCGGAAACTGAGATCAAATCACTTTTAGACACTTGTAATGAAAGAAAATGGCCCTAAAGGTAAACAGAAAAGCATTTTGACATTTATCTAACATTTTTATACACAATTTAAGTATGAAATTATTCTATGTTGATTAGCATATAACCAAACCTCCCCTAGAAGTTAGCATAATTATAGGTTGCACCCATCTATCTTTTAAAATTGCAAAAACCTTCTCTCTGAATTTACATTTTATAACATGCATGCACAAAAATACTCCCCTGGAGCTCCCCTTCACGGGGTATTTTTGTGCATGCATGTTATGAATTGTGAGCTGATAGGGGAGGTTTTGTAATTTCAACAGATGCAGGGGAGGTCTCAATAAATGACCTTAGGTTTGTAAGTTTTATTATAGCCATTGGTTGGACTAAGTCACAACTTTGTGCAGGGGGAAATAGTTCACAAGTTGATACAAGAACCTTACCGAATCCAAGCCGTGCTATGTGACAACTTAAAAAAAGTGTACCCACGAAGCGATGGAAATCCAGAGAAACATGCAGTTCGAGGGTTATCGCTTGCTATTTCTCAAAGAGAATGCTTTGGAATTCTTGGTCCCAATGGGGCAGGAAAAACAACTTTCATAAATATGGTTAGTTTATCTAGTCTTAATTGAATAATATGAACAACGGAAGCCATATTGAAGATGTTCTGCACCGGGGGTTCATCTATGGGGTGTTTGTAAATATAAAACATGTTTTCGAGATTTCATTTTTTACCAATTTGTGGATATGGGGAGTTTGAATTTGATATTAGCTTCTTGCAACATCCAACAAAATTGCATAACTTACAAGTTCTATCTTTTCTAATTACATCAAACAAAATAGCGCATCACAATTAACTAATGTAGTTTGGGATATATACTTCGATTAACGATTTGGGATTAAATCATGACAATAACAAACAGAAGTACTTCTGTTTAATAACACCCCCCTAAAGATATGTTTTACATGTTTGTAGGTGACTGGGCTCACAAAACCTACTTCTGGCACAATATTAGTTCAAGGACTAGATATCTGCAAGGATATGGACAAAGTGCATACTCTAATGGGTATATGCCCACAACATGAGTAAGTGATAGTTCAATCATTTTAGCTTATTAATGGAACACCTTCTATGTACAACGACCATAGTCATCTTTGATACAGGAGTATATTGTTCAACAACACTAATTTGTGAGATAAATGATGCTTCAGAACTGAAATATAGCTTGCCAGGAATGACACTGCTATATTAATCTGACTGCAGTCATAAAAATAAAAATATTTTGACATTTGGAATGTTGTTCGTCACTTTTTCTAAGCTGTTTGCTTGTTTACAGCTTGATCTGGGACACTTTAACTGGTAGAGAACATCTTCTATTTTTTGGTAGACTGAAGAACCTTAAAGGAGATCTGCTGATGCAGGTAAATTATCTTTATAGTAGGACTTGCTATCTACTAAATGGAAATTCCATCAACAACTTATCCATCACATAGTCCAAGAATGAAGAGATTGACATTCTAAAATTCAATCTCAAGTTATTAAAGCAGGCATGTGCCAGTTTATTCTACCATAAATTGAAAAAAAATATGTAAGATATAAATTTAATTCTAGAGGTCATTTGTTTGGGAAAACGAAAGAGAACAAAAAAAACATGAATTGCTCCAAGATGGACTGCATCCACGGTCAGCATAGTTTCTTCGAAACTCTATACTAAGATTAGTTTTAGAAACAACTCCATATATTACAAAATACCCCTGAAAATATATAGAAAAAATTTTGTTCTGGGGGATAGAGTCTTCAAATGCGGCACTGTCAGATGCGCAGGTGCGACATATCAATGTGCTTGGAAATCTCCATATGAGTTTGGATTCAAGGCCTAGAAGTCAGATGAATGTAGCTATGAAGATTAACTCTTTTCTAAAGAAGCTTATGCATAGGACGAAAAAATAGGAATCAAAGAAAAAACACCATAGTCTTCAACAGTAGTTAGTACTTTCATGATAAGTGAAGAGTAATGAATTTCAAGAATAAATTTGTGCTATGTTAACAATTTTCATAAAATAACAAAAGAATAGAGCATAAACTATAGACGAGTGATTTACAAAGAGCTTAAGCATAAGAAAACCATACCAGAATGTGACTTTCTAGTTTCTACTTGCTTCATTTATTTCATTTAATTGAATTCTTGCTTGCAAACTTATCATATCCTTCGTACCTCGCAGGCGGTGGAAGATTCATTGCAGGCAGTCAATCTATTAGAAAAAGGTGTGGCAGACAAGCCAGCTGGGCAATATAGTGGTGGAATGAAGAGAAGACTCAGTGTAGCCATATCAATCATAGGCAATCCTAAAGTATGAAAATCATAATTAATATACAAGTCATTTACCATTGCTCCATTTTTTTATCAAATTTACTTGGTGATTATAGAAACCATGACCTTATTGTTCACTAGTAGGTTGTATATATGGATGAGCCTAGTACTGGATTAGATCCAGGGTCCAGAAAAAAAGTATGGAATGTTATCCAACATATAAAAAAGTCTAGCGCCGTAATTCTCACAAGTAAGAGTTTGACTTCTTGTATTACTTTCTATTAGCATACATTATCTAATAAGCCTTTACTTTGTGACGATACCAGCTCATTCGATGGAGGAAGCCGAGGCTCTGTGCGATCGTGTTGGAATATTTGTGGATGGGTACCTACAATGTATTGGAAGCCGGCGGAGGTATTGTAAAACCCTTTTGAAACATTGTTCAAGTTAAAAAATATCTGGCTTTTAACAGCTTTCAACAACCAACTAGAATTAGAAACAATTGTGAGCTCACATTGAATGACTCATCTCTGCACATCTGAATCATGAATTCACCGCGATGGAGTTTTTTTTTGTTTTGCAGCTAAAAGCCAGATATGGAGGTTATTATGAGCTCACAGTGACTACTCCCTCCAATCAAGAAGAAGATGTAGAGAAAATCATGCAAAACATGTCTCCAGTGGCGACAAAAGTATATAATTTATCGGGAACGCAGAAATTTCATATTCCAAAGCAAGGACTCAGTATAGCTGATATCTTCAGGGAAGTTGTAGCAGCAAAGGGAAAACTGAACATACAGGCATGGGGCTTATCGGATACAACACTGGAGGATGTTTTCATAAAATTTGCAAATGATGCACAATCCATATCTGATCATAAATTATATAAGAAATGTAATTGATTACATAATGAAACTCTAAATTTGATGCTGAGTTTTGATGAATCATGACATTCAATTTTTGGTGAAAAGGTTCCCTTATACGGTTATACTAGTAAGGAAGAAGTAAAATCTTTTAGGGTTCGTTTGTTTGAACAGAATTGGGACCTTGAAATTAGAAGCATAGATCCATTTTTCTTGAAATTGAGCTCTAATTTCAATTCTAAAACCTCAATTTTGTTCAATCAAAGTGTTCAGTCATAACTGCAAGGCTGAACAGACCTTTAGGAAACTTTCCAATTGTTTTCTCATTTATCCAAAACTCCCTAGAAAATTGTGTGCAACCCTAAATAAAACCACCCAAAGACACTTCACTACGAAGTTTCCAACACAACTTCACTTGCTTCGAAAAAGCGCTCCTGACATTTAACATTCTGAAAAGGCGCCTCCGAAAAACCGCCCGAAGACACTCACTTAACCTTGGTAATTTTACCACTCCAGACACAAGTGCAACCCGCCTGCACGCACTCCCGCTGCGAGCGCAACGCGTTCACGTGACACATGCGGGGGATTGCAGAGCGCACCCTGGCCAACCCCGAGACGTTCAAGGCCTTAGAAGACAGGCCTCCCCCTCGCACCATCATGAAATTTCAGCGTCTCAACGGAAGGATGGTTGCACTCTCCCGCTTCTTGGCTCTTACGGGGGGCAAGTACCTCCCCTTCTTCAAAGCACTCCGTAGAGCACGCCACTCCGAATTCTAGTAGACAAATGAGTGTCAAACCACCTTCGAGCATCTCATGTAGTACTTGGCTACTCCCCCGCTACTCTCAAAGCCCACTGAAGGGTAAGTTCTTTCCTATACTTGCCAGTCTCGCCGCATGCGCTCAGCTCTGTCCTAGTCAAGGACAAAGGAGGGGTCCAGCACCCAGTCCATTACCTCAGTAAGTCTTATCCGATAGCGAGAGCAGATATCCCACGGTAGATTCGGCTCTGGCCTTAGTGTTCTCAGTAAGAAAGCTCTGGTCATACTTCCAGGCCCACACAATCAGAGCGCTCACGCAACTGCCACTCCGCACCATCCTGCAGAAGCCAAAGTTGTCGGGAAGGCTAGTTATGTGTGGGTAGTGGAGCTGGGAGAATTCAATATCCTGTTCTTATTGAGACATGTCATCAAATCACAAGTCCTGACAGACTTCATAATAGAATGCACAATCCCACCAGAATATGCGCCCAGCGCTAACGGCGTGGCTCCCGCGCAGTGGACTTTGTAAGTCGACGGGGAATTTGTAGCTGAGGGGGCAGGAGCAGGCCTACTGTTGATAAGTCTCATGGGGGACCACTCTCGAGTATGGGCACTGACTGAAATTCCCAGCTACCAACAACGTCACGGAGTACGAGACCCTAATCGCAGGCCATCGCCTATCCATCGACTGCGTGACAGAAAGCTTAACCATCAACACCAGCTCTCAGCTAGTAGTCTCGTAGGTCGAGGGGAAATACAAGGTAAAAACTACTAACTCACGCAGTACCTCCAGCTGGTGAAGTCTCTCCTCGGGAAAATCAAGTCTCACTAGATCCTCCACATTCCTCGGAAGTAGAACACCAGAGCTGCCGCTCAATCCAAGCTCGCCAGCTCCGTTGTAGGGTACCAGTCTCGGCGCCGCCGAATCGAGGATATGCTCATTCCTAATATCACGGGCCCCTGGGATATTACTACCATCACGGTAGGGGAGTCTTGCTAAATGGATCCTATTATTGCCTAACTTGAAAGCGGGTAACTACCAGAGAACCCAATGGAAGCCCGACACCTATGAATTCGCGTCGCCTCATTCTCCATCATCGCCAATGAGCTCTACAAGCGTTCTTTCTCCGAACCATGCCTAACGTTCTTACGTCCATCCGAGCCAGATTATGCTCTAAGGTAACTGCACAAGGGCATGTGTGGGGAGCATCTGGGAGGAAAGGCTTTGGCGCTGAAAGTCCTACGACAAGGACTCTACTAGTCCACGCTAGAAAAGGACACTCTTGATTTCACTAAAAAAATGTGAAAGCTGTTAGCTCCACTCCAATGTCCCACATCAATACCTGGCGGGCTCACCCAGCTCCAGAGCGCATGACCCTTCACACAGTGGGGGATCAATTTACTTAGTCAATTCCCACCAGCCTCCGGGCAAAGAAAGTTTATTATCTTGGTCGTCAACTACTTCTCTAAATTGGTCGAAGCAGAGCCGCTGGACAAAATATCCAAGGTGAACGCCAAGCGGTTCGTTTGGAGAAACATCGTTTGCCGATTTGGCATCCCAACAACCATCGTCGCTAACAATGGGATGTAATTCACGGGTAAGGCCTTCACCTAGATGTGCGAGGACCTGAAAATAGAGCTCTGCCACACGGTTGTTATGCATCCCCAAGGCAACGGACAAACTAAAGTCACCAACCGCACCATCCTGAAAGGCCTTAAGACCTATCTTCAAGAGGCTAGAGGGCAGTGGGTAGATGCACTTCCCAGTGTCTTAAGGGCCTACAACACAATGACAAGAAACCCAACCGGGGAGACACCACTCAACCTTTGTCATGGATCAAAAATAGTTATACCAGTGGACATCGACATCCCAAGACCCTGCGTCCAAGCTTTCGACCCGGTAGAGAACGATGCCCTCCTGCGGGGAAACCTGGACGTAGTCCAGGAAGTCAGGGATGAAGCATCTCAAAGGATCACCGTGTATTAGGGTCGCATGGATCGCTTCTACGACCAGAGGGTAAAGCTGAGACCTATCGATATCGGGGACCTTGTCCTTCGAAACCTCTAAGTAATAGGGACGGGCACTCAGAAGGACAAGTTCTCTCTGACATATGAAGGGTCTTTTGTCGTGAAAACAACAGTAACACTCAGGTCCTACAAGCTAATGGCTTCGGACAGGAAGACGCTCCCCCGAAATTGGAATGTGTAAAATGTGTGCATCTTTTACTAATAATCGATGACAAGTTGCATGACCAGACCTGCCCACTAATGTATCTTTCTTCAACATCAATGCAATAAACTTTGGCCTAGTCCACCGCAACGACCGCTGAGAAGCTCAAGACCCCCCTCTCAGGCGAGATCAATGAAATCTCTTTTATACATCTCAAGCGAGATGGACAAAGGTCTCTCTGCACCTTCACTCGGACGGACACCGGTCCTCCTGAAGCGCGAACAAACAAATGTTCTTCACCACCTCCACTTGGACGGACCCCAGTCATCCTGAGGAACGATCGAACAATGGTTCTTCACCACCTCCACCCGGACCGAGGTCTGTCCTCCTGAAGTGCGAACACACAAATGTTTTTCGCTACCTCCACTCGGACGGATCCCTGTCCTCTTAAGGCACTAACGAAAAAGGGTTCTTCGTAACCTCCACCCGGACGGACCCCTGTCCTCTTGAGGCGCGAACAAATAATGGTTCTTCGTCACCTCCACCCAGACGGACCCCAGTCCTCATAAGGCACGAACGAACAATTATTCTTCACCACCTCCACCCAAACGGACCCCGATCCTCCTGAGGCACGAACGATCAAAGGTTTTTCTCCATCTCCAACAGAACATACCTCAGGTCCTTTCTAAGGACACACAAAACAAGGTCCATTGACACCTCCCAAAATAAACAGACCTCCAAGTCCCTCTGCAACTCCAAGGAAAGGGGGCAGAACATCCCTCCATGCCATGTCCAAGAATCCGCCACTAGCTCAAGCGTTGCATGACGACCACCCCAGTAAACGCGCCACAATATACTCATGAATTCATTCAAAAGGGAGAAGCGTGAAAAGCAACCCGCTTCCACACTGACACAACGCACAAAGTAGGGTGTCTTCGTGGCACGCCATAAGCACCACATAACGAGCATGGGTGATGCATGAGAAATCAACCGCAAGGAACACCAGCCAAGACTTATAGTGTCGCAAACAAAAAACTTGTGATTCATGCTCGAGGAATAAAGCCCACAATCCCAGGACAAAACTAACCAAGCTTGGAAATTTCCGAGCTCGTAGCTTCGCGGATCACGACCCACAAAAATTTGGGGGTATTTGATGGGGTTCCCCCTTAGCTTTCCCGAACTGAGCAAAAGATATCAAGCAAGAAAAGTCACGCATGCACAACCCTCCCTCCCTCACTCCCCATGCGAGCGCAATACGCTCATGCGGCACGCACGTGCGGGGGCATGCAGAGCGTGCCTGGGTGCGCACGCTACCATATGGACTCGGGCATGCAGTAGTGTGTGGCCTCAGGCACGCGCACACGCGCAACCCTAAAGGGTAAATCAACGCTTTGAGTTGTCCAAGGAATGTGAGGAAGCTTTCCAAGATTTAAAGCAACAAATCACCAAGGCTCCGCTACTCCAAGGGTTGGGGGAAGGGGAAGAATTAGATCTATACCATGGGGTTGGGGCAGAGGCCGTAAGCTTCGTCCTGGTCCGCGAGGAAGGGAGGAAGCAACTGTCTGTGTACTACGTCAGTATGGTCTTGAGGAAAGCAGAGCTCAAGTACTCTATCTTAGATAACTTGGCATTCACCTTGGTCGTCTTGGCCAGAAAGCTCCAACCTTATTTCTAGGCCCACTCTATCAAAGTGGTGACCAACCATCTCCTTCACAACATCATGGAAGGGGTGGAGCATTCGGGAAGATTTGCGAAGTAGTCAGTAGAACTGAGTGAGTTTGAGATCTCATTTGTCCCGCAGTTAGCAAAGAAGGTGCGGGTTGTGGCCGACTGCTTGGCATAGTATGTCATAGAGGTGGAATAACCTAGGTCGTCCAATCAAGCACCTTAGGATGTGCTAGTAGATGGGGCGTCGCGGAAGTATTCCATGTCGGAGGGGTGATCCTAATGAGCCCTCAGGGAATGAGGATTGAACAGGTCGTTGATACCCTGTTTTCCATTACCAACAACCAGGTCGAGTACGAGGCGGTGATCACAAGGCTTTGTTTAGTCAGAGAATTGGGAATCCAAGATGTGAAGGTCTCCACAGATTCAATGGTGGTGACCTCCCAAATCATGGGGGAGTTAGAGACAAGGAAGCCTACTCTCTAGAAGTATCTCATCAAGGTTAAAGGCCACATAGGGTTGTTTCGCACCTTCTCCATTCGTCACGTGCCTCAAGAGGAGAGCATGGAGGCATATCACCTCGCCAAGTTTGGCCTTCGGGTAGGGGGGCATGACAAAGTTATTCTGACAATCCATTGAAGAGGGGGAGCTAATGGAGATCGATCAGCGACCCTCGTGGATGGATCCCTTCATCATTTTTCTAACGACGGGAGAGCTCCCAGAGAGGATCTCTGATAAAAGAAAGTTCAGATATGAGTCAGATTATTACTTACTGCGAGAGGGGGTGCTGTATCAGAAGACCCTCTCCTGTCTCCTAGCTAGATGCATTGTCGAGGAGGAGGTCCTCAGGGTCTTGGCAGAAACCCACTCTGGGGAGTGTGGCAACCACTCGGGGAGCCGAACCTTGGAAAAGATGGTATTTCAGAAAGGTTATTTTTGGTTGACTATTAACAAAGATGTTGCAGATTACACAAAGAAGTGCCAAAAGTTTCAGCTCTCTGCAGCACTCCGGCTCCTGCCGACGCAGAAACTTAGGACGATCACGACACCATGGCCCTTTGCAATCTTGGGACTGGACCTGGTGGGGCCTTTTTCCTAAGCCATTGGCCAAAGGAAATTCAGCTTGATCATGGTGGAATACTTCTCGAAGTGTTTAGAGATCAAGGTACTGGCAAAGGTAACTTCACAGGTAATCTGAAACTTTCTCTAGGGAGAAATAATTTGTCAGCACAGGTTGCCCTTGTCTATAGTCACATACAATGAGCCACATTTCAGCAGTGACGAGTTTGTCGGCTTCTGTGACCAATTGGGCATCGTCCTCTGGTTTGCGCCGGGCCACCACCCTAGGAGCAACGTGCAACTGGAAGCCGCGGACAAGATAACTGTTAATTTGCTAAAGAAGACAAGAAAAAACCTGAAAGGTAACTGGGTGGAGTAGATTTCCTCAGTCCTCTGGGCCTTGAGAATCACTCTAAACATGACCACAGGGGAGACCCCTTTGAAACTGTCACATGGGTCTGAGGTTTTGCTCCCAATAGAGTTTGAGGTGAGGTCTCTGCGTATCATCGCCGCGGGGGAAGGTGATGAGGAATGGATGGTGAAAAATAAAGAAGAGCAGCGGCTCTCGCTCGATCTTATGGAGGAACCTCACGGCCTGGCTGCCCTTCGCCAGGAGGAGGTCAAGCGTCGGATGGCGAGGTACTTCGATAAGAACATCATGATCAAACACTTTGTAAAGGGGGGCCTAGTCCACAAAAAGGTCGACGCCGCAAGAAGTGGGGCAGCCGTCAGCAAGCTCCACCCTAACGGGGAAGGACCCTTTGTAATCCTAAAAGTGCTTGCCTCAGGGAGTTATCACCTCTAGAATGCCGAGGGAGCCCCCCTTAGCAATACTTGGAGAGGTGACGACCTGAAGCATTTTTACCGATGAAATATGCAAGAAAAATTTTCTCATCACCAAATTCCTTTTCATTTCTCATCGTAGCCAAGTCCGGATGGAGGGGTACCCGATAAGATCCCGCTGATTGCGCTCTCATAAGCCGGCAGGGCTGGCAGGTCGCTCGGGTGGAAGCACAACAAGATAATATGTTATTGGCCCCGTTTTTAACAGGCTTTGGCGATGCTTTTTAAACGTCGCTAATGTTTTCGCGACGTTTCTATAAACGTCGCACAAGCGTCATGTATACAATCATCGCCAAACGTATTAGCGACGTATTTTATATCCCCATCGCCAATAGAGTTATGACATTAACGACGCTTACATTAATAAATATGGCGAGCTTTGGCTGCGTTGCATTGTGAAAAAACGTTGAGAACTTTAGCCATGTTTTTTTTTAAAAAACGTTGCAATTTCACGTTTGTTTAAAATTTGGCTTCGTTTGTTAAAAAATGTCGTTAATATTATGTTATATGAAAAAAAAAATTTATATGATATTTTTTATTGCCAATTTTGTATTATGTTCGCATGTATTGTTTTACTGCTCTACAGGCTCTTAGATATCATATTAACCAATAGTTTTTACAAGCGCATCCAAACATTTAACAGCAAGTATTACAAGATCTTATATAGTATTATAGCATAAAGATTATGCAACATAAATGAGATGAATGCGTCAGCATGCTAACAACTAAGCAAAACTAAACACTTTCAAATGCATTGAAGGAATGACTTCTTCAAAAGTTAAAATTGTTCAATATACATGAAGAAACAAACATAAATGTAGCTGAGAGCCCTCACAGCCCGGCCACAACGACGCAATTATCAGGGGCGCGCTCTACCACTGCGCTAATAGCCCATCGTGTGGGCCCCCTGGGGGAGGCCTGCTATTCCAAAAGCATTTGTACGTCCCCAAGTTCCTCCTGTGTGGCAACATGGGGACGTACAAAAGAGATCCTATCAACTTGTTACGACCTAGGATAATAAGCTCATGGGCTTGGTCTTACTTCATCGTCGAGAAATGAAAGAAGACTTTCATATCCAAGCTTAGCTCAGACGTAGCTCGCTTCTTTTTGGGTGTCAAGCAGTGTCAAATCAAAATACCCAACAAGCAAAAGCATTAGCTCTCCCTGAAAAGGAGGTGTTGGGTCCATTGCTCACAATATTTCCAAGATTAGATTTGAAGAGGCATCTCCATCAACACTAAGAGCATAGTTGTATTTGATGTTGTTTAAGCTCATCATGTGCAGGATGTTACATGAAACAAGTCTAGACAGTTGGTCTAAGTGATGTGACAAGTGGTCACAAAGTGCAGAAAGGCAAGAAGTAACCTAAGTGGTCAAGACAGACATGTGGTCTGAGTGATGTGACAAGTGGTCACAAAGTGAAGTTGCTGGAAATGCAAGAAGTAGCCTAAGTGGCAAAGACATGTAAACTCTTACCTATGTTGTGGGCTGACAGAATTCTGTCTAAGTGCACATGCATTGAGTGATGGAGACACACTCAACGCCATACATCAAAAGGCTGTGAGTAGAACTCAGTTCAGGAATTCTTCGAACTGAGTTCAAAGTTCGTCGAGCAGAATTCACCACTCGTCGAGCTGAGTTCAGAGTTTGAGACTCTGAGTTCGTCGAAATCATTTCAGAGAAATCGTCGAACTGAGTTCAGAGATCATCGAGCTGAGCTCACCATTTGTCGGGCTAAAATCACAACAAAAAGGCTGTGAGGTTAACTCTGTTGAACTTCAAAAATTCGTCGATCTAAGTTCAGAAATCATCGAACTCAGTTCAGAGAATTCGTCGAACTGAGTTCAGCATTCGTCGAGCTCAGCTCAACTTTCCTTGGGATAAGTTCGTCGAGCTCAGCTTGAAATTCGTCGAGCTCAGTTTGCAGTTCGCCAAGCTCAGCTTACAGATCGTCGAGCTCAGCTCAACACTTATCGAGCTAAAGCCAGAAAAAGTGACTAAGGCAAAAAGCACTGAGAGCGCTGAGACCGTTGAGAAGAAAGCGTTGAGACAGCTGAAACAGCTTAGAAGCTCAAGGAAAAAATGCTGAGTGAAATGTTGGTCTCAGCAAAACCGCTGAGAGAGGAGTTGGTCTCAGCAAAACCGCTGAGACAGGAGTTGGTCTCAGCAAAACCGCTGAGACAGGAGTTGGTCTCAGCATAACCACTAAGACAAGTGTTTGTCTCAACTAAGAAAAGAAAGCACGGAGACAGATTCAGCAGAAAAATAGTTAAGGCAAAAAGCATTAGGTGGAGGTTGCTCATTCAACGTTCTCGATGCCTAGTGAAGACAGAATCTTGTCTAAGGGGTTTGGCGTTGAGTGATGCTCACACACTCAACGCTAAGCAACATATAGCTGAATAAGCAAGTTGGCATTGAGTGAAGCTGATTCACTCAACGCCTAGAAACTGATTTATATTCTAAGTGTTTTGGCGTTGAGTGAAGGTTACTCACTCAACGCCATGAGACAAAAAATCTATCTAAGTGTTTTAGCATTGAGTGATGCTTACTCACTCAACGCCTATGCTAATGTTATTTGATTTTTGGCTAAGTCCACAGCTGATGACGTCAGCAAGTCAACAAGTCAACAAAATTCAAATTAGTGGCGGGATGGCTACAGTTAGCTACAAATGTTGACGCAGACCTACTGTATGGCAGTTGGCATTAAAGAAAGATTATTGCAGACCATTAATTATGTGGGGCCCACTGCTAAAGAGCCATTGGGTCAAGAATCAATAAAATAAGAGAGGCGTATAGAGGAAAGAAGATTTTTGAGACTGAAGAAAAGTGAAATAAAGTTAGTTCTTCTTCACCGCCATTGTTATGGAGCTGAAGAACAGGAAGCTCAAGTCTAGAAGACAGGGAGCAAGTAAGTTGTTGGAATCAACATCTTCAACAGCAAGATAGCTAGTGTCATTCTCACCTGCACCAGCAAGTAAACTCAGAAGGATTCTCTGAGCAAAAGGTAGCAGCTTGGGCCAACCCTTATTGTTGGTGTTTCACAGTCTCAACCATCAAACCTAAAGAACATTCGCTTGGGGAGCTGTGAAGAAGGAGATAGGACTGAGCAGTTGGCTCAGTTCAGGAAGAGGCAGAGAAATAGATCTGCAAGTTACTTCCAGCACATCTTCATCCTTGTTGCTGTGAAGAAAGGAGTTGAGCTGGGACTCTTCCAGCCCAGGTTGCAGTAAGATTTATTGCAGTTACTTCACTAGATCCAACTGGATAAAATCCTAGGTGCCGAGAAGAGAAAATTAGGTCTAAGTATTTATTTAGTCCAGAAAAAGGTAGACTCAGGAATTAAATTCATGTAGTCATTAGTTGGACTGAGTTTACCTCAGTCAGGTTGCTTGACACTGCGAAACATCTATTGTTTCAAGCACTACCACCAACCCACCTTCATCATGTAGGATTCAGTTTATCTGAATCTGAGCTATAGGGCACTTTGTTCCTGAGTGGTAGGTGACTAATTAGTCACTGAGGTAGGTGCCCTGTTGGGGTACTGAGGTAGGATCCAAGTGTGGATCTGAGCTATAGGGCTTAATTGCCTGAGGTAGGAGAGTTCTGCTCTCTGAGTGTAGGTCATTTGTGCATGAGGTAGGTGATAAGTTTGTCACTAAGCTGTAGGTGCCTGGAGGGGCACTGAGGTAGGTACCTGGAGGGTACTGAGTTGTACCAGTGTTACAACACTCTGAGAGTAGGGCCTTATGCCCGAAGTTGTAGGGCTGAAATGCCAGAGCTGTAGACCTTAAAGATAAGGCTGAGGTAGGTGGCTTGAGGGTCACTGAGTGTAGGAGCACTGCAGAGCACTGAGGTAGGATCCGTTGTGGATTTGAAGTAGGGTTGTCCTCCCAGCCTGAGTATAGGGCTTAACAGCCTGAGGTAGGTGGTCTGCTGACCACTGAGTGTAGGCCTTTGTGGCTGAGAAGTGAGTCTTGGAGGAGACTTGGGGATCCTGCTGGATCTGAGGTGTAAGCTCTTAGGAGCAGTTTGGAGGAGTTTGTGCCTACTCCAACAAGTTAGTTAGATAGGTGGGAGGGAAAGTGGATGTACTGAATTGGAGAACCATTATAAATCTCTGTGTGTTTTTCTGTGAATGTTTTTCTTTTCTTATTTACAGGTGCTAAGGACAAGCTCTATATCAACCTAAGATGAAAGATAAAAGCAAACAATAAGACATTTTAAAGAAAGCAAAAGGTAGTCTCAAAGAGACAAATAACCTATTCACCCCCCCCCCCTCTAGGTGATTTGGCTATCCTTGAATTAAAGACTTTCAAGTGATATCAGAGAGAGGCTGCTCAAAAAGGACCTAACAGCCTGAGTTGACCTCCAAGGATAGCTAAAAGGTTTAACTTATGTGTTCAATGATGAACCATAAGATGTGGAACTCTATGGAGCAGCAAATCTGCAGAGAGGACACGATCAACATTGGGCTATTAGCTGCTCTTGGTGATGAAAAAGTCCCTCCAGATGCAAGAACGAGAATCAGGGCCCCTCTGTCACAATCATAGAGTGATATAGAGGTGGATGAAGCTGAAGAAGGGGAATACAGATGCCATGGACAAATAGCTACCCCAGAAGTAGAATCTTGTCAGGATCAGCCTGGTCAAAATAAGGTACATTCCCCATCTAGCTCATCCTCAGAGTCTAGATATGAATCATGTACAGACTCTGATGTCTCCTCATCTAGTGATGATGATGGCCCTTTGACAGATGATGATATCAATCAATTGATTGACAATCATGCTTCCCTTCTGAAAGCTTTCAAGGAAAGCAAGCTGCTTGTTAAGAAACAAGCAGAGGAAATAGCCTACCTATAGAAGACTGCTTCCTAGCTGAATGAAACTTCATCCTTCCTATGTGTAAAAGAGAGGGAAGCAGCTCATCTGAAAATCATAGTAGATATCCATGTTGAGTCCTTAAAATTCATGGACTCTATTATCAAGAATCTTGAGGAGAAACTTGATATGAAGAGGAGAATTGTGGCTAACTTCTCTAAGATAGATTCTACCAAGAGAAGATCTAAATCTGAGTGGATTTCGAAAGTAATCCAATCTCAGAAAAGTGGCCAAGTTCATGTCAGGCCTCGGTCGACCTTTCACAAGGTAATTCTCAGATCCAACAGGTATGACCATGAATGTAAGTATGATCACTGGAGGGGTTGGAATCTTCCTTGTAAGACTACAAAAATAACTTACAAAGGAAGAAGAGAGGTCATGGGATTTAGTGCTCAGAAGGCTCCCTATGTGGAAGTTCAAAAGGCCCAACCTGGACCTTCTGTATTTGGTGCCCTAGCCCCTACTATCAAGGATGTTGCAATGTCCTATTCTAAGGTTCTTCCAGCAAGAACTAAAACCAAAGTTAAGTCAGTTAGTTAGGCTAACTAGGTTTTCCCTGAATCTATGAAGAACATGCCATCTGCAAAGAGGGTTGTTGCTAATAATGTTGAAAGTAAGACAACTTCATCTACTGGCAGACTCACCTTTGGTCAAGCTCTTGATGATAGAAACAAGAAGAAGGCCACAGTTCTCCCCACTGAACAAGCAGCAAAAAATAGCTTGCACACTTCAAAGTGTGTTCAGAAAGGGAGATACAACATCCATGAATGTTGGTGTTGTGGTAAAGTGAGCCACTTTGCCATAGATTGTTGGCACAACCCCTGTGTGCCAAAGGCAAGGCAGTGTCTTCCTGACAGGACTCCAGTAGGTAGACATATGCATTCTTATGCTAACAGGAACCTATGACCCAATAAATATTGGGGTCCTAAGGTAAGATAATTCTATTTTCTAGGTTATTCTAAGTGCTCAACCCCCATGTGGCACTTGGACAGAAGATGTTCCAGAACTTGGACTGGAACAAGGAAGTTATCCTAATAGAAGGATAAGGTGTCCAAGTCAGTGGCCTTTAAAGACAGGATCTGTGCAAATGCTGATGAGGAGCATGTTCAGTCAAGGTTTCTGGACAAGCTTGAATTATACCCAAAGTTTCCCCAGCACAGAATAGATCAGCATTACTGCTGAGGATCAGCTTGCCCCCATGGACATTACAGAAGCTAAGAGGGAAACTACCCAAGTGATGGCTCTTGCTGGAAGAAGTAAAGCCAATCATTTTACTAAAATAGCTGGATTGTTACAACTATTGTTGATACAAGTCAGCCCATTCCTATTGGAATAACAGTGTAAAGAAGGACTTGGTATCAGGATGAAAGGTTGATTTATGAGAAGATCATTCAAGGCTCAAGTAATCTTAAAGACCAGCAGCTGCAGAGAACACTCAGCCTCATAAGAGGAGAAAGCTGACAGCTACACCAATGGTATTATCTGCAATCAGACAGGGGGAGAAGAGAATCACAATAGACCAGCCTCATCCCTGTCTATTCAGAAACGAGAAGGGATTGATCAAGTGGTGATCAAGAGTGGAGATCAACGTAATGATCAAGGTAGTACTAAGAGGGTTGAACAGTCTTGTACTGCTAATTGATGAGTCCATATTTTACACTGATTTTTGGACTCATCTGGGCCAGCTTTATCGTCTTAGCATTGCACTTGAGAGTCTTTATTGCTTATATTTGCTTATGTGCCAATTTCACGATTAAGTGCACTGTAGGCTCGTTTCTGTGTGCTTCTTGTGTTTCTTTATTTTTGTTGTTCTATAACCCTGTCTTGGGAATGTGTTGTGCATGTTTGGTGGCCTATCTGCCTCTTCTGCTGGTGCAGGGGTCGTGTGCGTGCTCCGGAACCGCTCGGGATATCCCGACGATGCAGGAATACTGCGCACGACCACTGGACTTATTGCGCACGACCACTGGTCGTGCGCCACTGCTCGTGTGCGTTTACCCCTTGCTTTCTGTAAATCTGTCCCTGCTAATCGCACGATCAGTGGATTTAGTGCGCACGACCACGGGTCGGGCGCCACTGATCGTGCACGTTTTGCTAATGCTGTTTATCCAGGTTGCAGTTCTATTTGGAAATGTCGCACGATCATCGACCATCAGTGCGCACGACCACTGGTCGTGCGCCACTGATCGTGCACACTGCTTTTGCTGCCTCCATATTTAAGGCCCTGCTCCGCGATTTAGGTCAACGCCTGTCATTTGCTGCGATCGGGGAGTGCGCGGGTTTCGCCATTTCACTTCTCCAGCTGCTCCATCACCTCCACCTTCGTCAGGAGGCCATTGCCAACTACTCCGAAGCTTTTCAAACTCTCCGGCGAAGCCCTCGGCCATTGACGACTTCAACTCCAAGATTTCCATCGGAGTTGGTGAAGAAGACAACCTAGAGAACGAACTTAAAGGCCTTCGAGGTGACAACTCGTTGGTACCGGAAGCCTCCTTGGACTGAGCCCGGAAGCGGATTGACAACTCGCTACTCCGGCCACGACCCGCGGTGGATCTTCATTCTCTTTGTGTTTACTCCTCTTCCCCTTCCTCTGTAGTATGGAATGGTTTAAACATTGTAATGAACACTTCCATCCATGAACATCAAGTTTATTTTATATCTAATGGGATTTTAGTATTTTTCTTATGCTTGTGAGTAGTGTCTGTGAATGCGCCTCGCTCACTCCACATCCACTCCATTCCAGTGTCTCACCCGATTGCAATCCACACAAGAACACTTCAATCCATTAGCTTTCCGTCCACTTGCCCAACCGAAGTTCGGCATCGCGGCCGGAACACCCACTACACCTTGCGAAGCGGTGCCTTCGACCCGCATAGCTTTTACTAGTTTAGTAGATCAAACATCGACAATCTCCCAAGTCCTCTTTTTACTCTTTTTCCATTTATAACTCTCATAACGATATTTTCTGTACTGTTGCCGCTCTACGATAATTGCATTCCTCAAGAGACCGACACTCGGGGATTTATTCCCAAAACTTTATTACTTGTGCGACCGGTGCGCTTGCCGATTTACATGCATCAAGGTTTTGGCACCGTTGCCGGGGAATGCAACTGTAAAGCGACGCAGGATGACTGAAAATATTGTTATAAGAGTTATTGTTTTTTGACTGATGTTTCCTTCTATTGTGTAGTGTTTGCCACAGTGAATGCAGGGTCGAGGCACAGGAGATCGAGTAGCCGACTATCCCTTTTCATTCAAGCCACTCTCAATGACTACGATTCAACAGCAGACTTATAAAGCAAGACTTATCAACCTCACATACCAAGCAGAAACAGGAAATAACAGTTTCGAGATCTCGCCTGACCTCATCGAATACATCATCGAAAAAAATCAATTCAGCGGAAACAGAAAAGTAGATGCATTATGCCACGTGCAGCGGTTCTTAAAAATTTACAACACTTGTATGCCAAATGCTGCCAACAACGAGCAGCAGAGGATCCGACTCTTCTCCTTCTCCCTGAAAGACGAAGCAAAGTGATGGTATCAAGATATCCGGAAGGGAATATCCTCATCCTGGAAACAACTCGAAGGGAAATTCTTGGCCAAATTCTGACAACCGATGCTAGCAATAGACAATTACAAGGAGCTCATCACCTTCACCCAAAGAAATGAAGAGACCTTGTTTGATAAATGGGAGCGTTTCCAGTCCCTGCGAAGGGAATGCTGCAGAGTGGAAATGTCAGACATCCTCCTAATCCAAACTTTCTACTTCGGCATCGCCGACAGATTCCGGCCATTACTTGATGACGCAGCCGGTGGAACTCTGTTTAAAAAAATCCAGCGAGGATGCATGGGAAGTTATAGACAACATTGCCCAAACTAGTAGGCATTGGAACTCTCCGCCTTCTCCCGACCCTCCTGTAGAGATAAATTCAGTAATCTCTGATGAAGCCACCGACCACAATCTCTCGTCAAAGACAGAGCAATTTTTTGCTTACGCGTGTAAAATGATGGAGATGTTCAATGACCAGGACACCACCATTCAGCGCCTACAAACCGCCATAGGGATTCTCACGGAAACGTTATTATGTTCAGTCAATCAAAAACCGGAAACAGTACATACTATGAGATTGAGAAGTGGAAAAAGCATAGAGAGGGCCTCGCCTCCTGACCCTCCCGCACAATCACTCCGCGAGCCCATCATCGATTTGATAAAGGAACCTCTGTCCTCACCGACCGCGCAAGAAGCCATGGCAGCACCACAACCTGTGAAGAACACCGTGAAGCCTCCATTTCCCCACCGACTGCAAAACAAAAAGGCTGAAAAACAATTTCATAAATTCCTCGAGATCATGAAAGGAGTCCAAATAAGTATACCTCTGACAGAAGCTATCACTCAGATCCCAGGATATTCCAAGTTCCTAAAGAACCTCATTTCACGACGTAAATCTTTAGAAGCACTGAAAACGATCAATGTCACTGAAGAATGCTCAACTCTCCTTGCCAACTATTCCCCAACCAAACGCAGAGATCCGGGCAGTTTTACCATCCCCTGCAGAATTGGCCTCCACCGATTCGGACTCGCATTATGTTATTTGGGAGCTTCAATAAATCTAATGCCGCTCTCCATCTTCCGCGAGCTAGGAGTTGGGATTCTACAGCCCACCTACCTGAGGTTGCAATTAGCTGACAGATCGGTAAAACAACCGGTCGGGATAGTCGAAGACCTCACTATCATGGTCAACAACCTCACCTTCCCAGCGGATTTCGTCATTCTCGACATGATGGCCGATCCCAAAGTTCCTATAATCCTAGGACGGCCCTTCCTTGCCATGGCCCGTGCCATTATAAATGTCGACCAAGGAGAGCTCACCTTAAGTCTGGGGGAAGAAACGATTTCTTTCAACGTCCACGAACCTCCCCAACATCTCTGAATCACTAACTGCGATGAAGTAGATTTGATCAACGAACCGGACATGTACAACCAAATGATTCTTGACCCAGCCGAGCCAGTGTGGGAAGAGGAAGAGGCATCCGACACAACCGCCTACACTAATGTCCCGAAAACCCCGCATCCAACACAAGAACCTTTCATCACATCTACCGTCACAACCACTGCCACAACGCTGAAGACACTGCCCGAATCCCTGAAATACGCTTTCCTAGAAGAAGGCACAGCGTGCCCAGCCATCATCTCTACATCCCTCTCTGTCGACAACGAACTCGCCCTGGTCGGTGTCTTAAAGAAATACAAAAATGTTTTTGGACGTTCATTAGCCGACATAAAAGGGATCAGCACGGCATTTTGCATGCATAAGATTCTGCTTGAAGATCAATACAAGCCGTTGACACAACCTCAAAGGAGACTGAACCCCAAGATGCATGAAGTGGTATAGGCAGAAGTAATAAAATTACTTGACGCGGGTATCATTTACCCAATCAGCGACAGCAAATGGGTCAGCCCAGTGCAAGTGGTGCCCAAAAGGGGCGGGATTACGGTGGTGGCCAACGAAAAGAATGAATTATTACCCACCCACGTGGTCACCGGGTGGAGAGTCTGCATAGACTACCGAAAACTGAATGAGGCTACCCGCAAAGATCATTTCCTGCTACCCTTCATCGACCAGATGCTGGAAAAATTGGCCGGGCAGGAATACTATTGTTTCCTCGACGGGTATTCAGGATACAATCAAATCACAGTTGACCCCGACGACCAAGACAAAACGACGTTCACATGCCCTTCCGAAACCTTCGCGTTCAGGAGAATGCCATTCGGATTGTGCAACGGCCTAGCAACCTTCCAGCGATGCGTGATTGCCATCTTCGGTGACATGATTGGCGACTTTCTCGAAGTATTCATGGACGATTTTTCCCTTTTCGGGAACAGCTTCGATGCCTGCCTCGCGAATCTGGCCAAAGCTCTGAAGCGTTGTGAGGATACAAACCTCATCTTGAATTGGGAAAAATGCCATTTCATGGTTCACGAGGGCATTATCTTAGGCCACAAAGTCTCTCACAGGGGGCTCGAAGTTGACCAAGCAAAAGTCAGCATCATCAAAAATCTTCCTCCTCCATCTTCCGCCAAGGGGATCCGCAGCTTCTTGGGACACGCCGGTTTCTACAGAAGATTCATCGGTAATTTCTCATCAATATTCAAGCCCCTCACAAATTTGCTAGCCAAGGACATCCCGTTTGACTTCGACAAACAATGTATGCAGACCTTCGAGACTCTCAAAGACCGACTCATCTCCGCTCCAATCTTGGTGGCACCAGATTGTACTTTGCCCTTCGAAGTCATGTGCGATGCAAGCGATGTTGCAGTCGGAGCAGTGCTCGGTCAAAGGAAAAACAAAATCTTTCATACTATCTCATACGCCAGCCAGACTCTCAATGATGCTCAACTAAATTATACCACTACGGAAAAGGAGCTATTGGCTGTAATCTTCGCTTTCGAAAAATTCCATTCGTACTTAGTGTTATCTAAGGTCATTGTCTACACTGACCATGCCGCACTACGGTATTTATTCAAAAAAAAGACGCCAAGCCCCGGCTAATCCGTTGGATTCTTCTACTATAAGAATATGATATCGAGATCCGAGATAAAAAAAGGGTCGAAAATGTCATCGCCGATCACTTATCAAAATTGGTGAGCGACACCGACGTAGTTGTACCCATCTGCAACCGCAACGAGATTGCCGACTGCTTCCCGGATGAAAGATTATTCTCCATCTGTTCGCTCACTCCGACAATCCCATGGTACGCAGATATGGCCAACTACCTCGCTTGCAAATCTGTCTCCCCTCACCTGTCATCGCAACAAAAGCGAAAACTACTGTCCAACGCCAAATATTATTTCTGGGAAGACCCGTTACTATTTTGTACTTGCAACGACAGCATCATCAGGCGTTGCGTACCCGAGACTGAATTTCAATCCGTCTTAACCCACTGCCACGATCGGGAGGCCGACAGTCATTTTGGCGCCACCCGAACTGCACACAAGGTACTGCAATGTGGCCTATTTTGGCCAACCCTCTTTAGAGACACACAAACATACGTCGCAAAATGCAATGAATGCCAAAGGACAAGAAATATCTCCAAGAAGAATGAAGTGCCTCTTAACAACATGCTTGTCCGCGAACCATTCGATGTTTGGGGAATCGACTTTATGGGGCCCTTCCCAATGTCGCATGGAAAACTCTATATTATTGTCGCAGTAGACTATGTTTCCAAATGGGTCGAAGCCGAAGCTGTCGCCGCCAATGATGCTCGCACCGTTTTGCATTTCATACACAAGAACATTTTCTCTAGATTCGGCACCCCGCGCACCATCATCAGTGACGGCGGGAGCCATTTTTGCAACAAGTTGTTCTTGCAACTCATGAAGAAGTTTGGAGTCCACCACAAAATCTGTCTTGCCTACCATCCCCAAACCAGTGGGCAAGTTGAGGTCTCCAACCGCCAGCTCAAAAGAATCATCGAAAAATCCATCCATTCCAATAGAAAAGAGTGGGCCAAGAAGGTCGACGACGCCTTATGGGCGTACAGAACCGCCTTCAAAACCCCTATTGGTATGACTCCTTTTCAACTCGTCTATGGCAAAGCTTGCCACTTACCGGTCGAGCTAGAACACAAAGCGCTATGGGCAACCAAATTCCTAAGCATGGACATCGAAGCCGCAGCAGATAAGCGCCGCACTCAACTGAACGAATTAGAAGAGCTCCGACATTTCACATATGAAAATGCGCGGATATACAAAGAAAGAATAAAAAAATGGCATGACCGTCACATCATCCACAAAGACTTCCAACCAGGAGACGAAGTCCTGCTGTACAATTCCCGCCTCCGCTTATTTCCCGGCAAGCTCAAATCGCGGTGGAGCGGCCCCTTCACAGTGATCGGAGTCTCCCCCTTTGGCGCCATCGAAATAGCCGGGAAAAGTGGAGACAATTTCAAAGTAAATGGGCACCGGTTAAAATTATATGATGGCGACGCAACCACGGACAACTCTCAAAGCCTGCAGCTCGTCGACCCCAAGCAAAACAATAGCGACACTCCTTGATAGACAATGGCAGCACCGACAAATGCGGACCACCACTCTACTCTGCAGCTCCCCTGCATGTTTTTCACCACATTTTGTACCTCTTGAACCTATTTGAACTTTTCTATTTCTTTATTTTTCTTCAGACTGCAAAGCACTTTGTCTTGTAACGAATAATACATGTATTTGGTCCACCTTAAGGACGGTAAACAAAAGGGCTTTCGGGAGACAACCCAAGTTGGACCGTTTGGTCGTATGCTGTGTTCTGAGTTCTTTTTATATATATTCATTATATATGTGTCCATCTTGTGTTTGGTGTGCATACTTCAATCGCAGGTGCAGGAATATTTGAGGCGCGACAACTTGGTCGTACTTGGACAGCTCATTGCACGACTGGTATGCTCAATTTTGAGCATAGGTACTTCCTACCCTAGCTATTTATCATATTTGGACTGGTTGTTTTTACTAGTTGTCTACTTTAAGTCTGGGGGGAGAGAGCATGCCTGTGATCACTACACCACACTTTCTGTTGCATACCAGTTCCTTGTTTAATTATTTCTTGATTTCTGTTGCACACACTGAATCACCCATACGAGTGCGCTCTTACCCACGCGCACACCCCGAGTCAAATGTATTGTTTTTTGTGTCAGCTTTAAAATAGTGGTGCTGGCTTAGGATTTCAGGATTGAGTAGTTCGAAACTCATGCAGTGCTCCTAATCGAGTACTCATGGTTTGTGTAGAACTAGGATAGAATTAATTTTTCTTTATGCTCATAGATTTATATTTTTCTGCAAATGTAAATATTGTTTGTACTGCTCAAAATCTGAATCTGGAGTAATCAAACGATACTGTAGGAATGTGTGTAGCCGCCACTAGACTCGTATTGCTCGAGTCGGGAAGAAGGATCATCTTTCTCGGTGGCTAAGAACTTACACTAAGCTACTTTCGAAGCATTGGTGCATGGTTAGTCAAGCGTGAGCATGACGTAGGCCCTCAATTTGGCTAGTTTGAGCCTTGTTTAGCCTTTACTACCCGTTAACCGTTGCATGCCAAATTTTTGCCTACCCTTTCTTTGATTCAGCTCCACTCGCTTTCACCAAGGCCTGAAGCTAAACTCAACATCGCAATCAAATGCTTGAGCTAATTTGTATTTACTGTTTTGCCGTGGTTGCGATAGGTGGACATTATTTTTGGGGTGCTGAATTCATTCACGTTTTAATTGCTACGTTGGGGATTGCAAGCGCAGAAAAGAAATAAAAAAGCAGCTAAGCGCAAAAGAAAAAAAAATATGAAAGAATTGCTTTGAGAATTCAATCCCCATCCTCTTTATTGATTTTGGTCGGGTTCGGCCGTGTACACGCCCGGTTTTCAAGCTCAGTCTGGGGGTGTGTGCCTCATTTATTTCTAAGTGGCTGTATTGGTTTAGGTTTTTATTAGCTCGCTTTGGTTGCGTGTAGCCTTCATGTTTATCATTGACTACCAAGCCTTTGCCTAAGCCCCATTTTCTCCTACAAGTCCTACTGATTCACGCTTGAGTCTAACCCGCGCCGTGGAGAGAGTGTGAACGTGCAAGCATATGGTCCCCGACATTGGTGGATTCCTTTGGAGGTGATCCTGAGTCCTGAACTTTGGCAATGCTCACCTTAGTAGCCTACCTACTTTCTTCCTACACATGATCACAAGATTCTCCAGAATTCTAATTTTGAGCAATTACAATATTTATTTACGTCTGTCGAATAGTTTAAACTACATCGTATAATTAAAAAGTTTTTCTATTATATCTTCTATGCCCATGATGTATTTGATTTCTCGTCTTACTTTTTTTTTGAAATTTCTGAGCCACCTAGCTATTTTCTAATCCACGGAGTGATGATTTGCTCGGGACGTGCAAATGGTTAATCTGGGGGTGTGATGAGTCCACATTTTACACTGATTTTTGGACTCATCTGGGCCAGTTTTATCGTCTTACCACTGCACTTGAGAGCCTTTATTGCTTATATTTGCTTATGTGCATATTTCACGATTAAGTGCACTGTAGGTCCGTTTCTGTGTGCTTCTTGTGTTTCTTTGTTTTTATTATTCTATAACCCTGTCTTGGGAATGTGGTGTGCACGTTTGGTGGCCTATCTGCCTCTTCTGCTGGTGCAGGGGTCGTGTGCGTGCTCCGGAACCGCCCGGGAGACCCCGACGATGCAGGAATACTATGCAGGACCACTGGACTTATTGCGCACGACCACTGGTCGTGCGCCACCGATCATGCACATTACATTCTCATTTTCCTGATCCTGCCCGAGTAATCGCACGAGCACTGGCCGTAGTGCGCACGACCACTGGTCGTGCGCCACTGCTCGTGCGCGTTTACCCCTTGCTTTCTGTAAATCTGTCCCTGCTAATCGCACGATCAGTGGATTTACTGCGCACGACCAAGGTTCGTGCACCACAGATCGTGCGCGTTTTGCTGATGCTGTTTATCCAGGTTGTAGGTTTATTTGGAAATGTCGCACGATCATCGACCATCAGTGCACACGACCACTGGTCGTGCGCTACTGATCGTGCACACTGCTTTTGCTGCCTCCGTATTTAAGGCCCTACTTCGCGATTTAGGTCAACGCCTGTCATTTGCTGCGATCGGGGAGTGTGCGGGAATCGCCATTTCACTTCTCCAGCTGCTCCATCACCTCCACCTTCGTCGGGAGGCCATTGCCAACTACTCCGAAGCTTTTCAAACTCTCCGGCGAAGCCCTCGGCCATTGACGACTTCAACTCCAAGCTTTCCATCGGAGTTGGTGAAGAAGACAACCTAGAGAACGGACTTAAAGGCCTTCGAGGTGACAGCTCGTTGGTACCGGAAGCCTCCTTAGACTGAGCTCGGAAGCGGATTGACAACTCGCTACTCCGGCCACGACCCGCTGTGGATCTTCACTCTCTTTTGGTTTACTCCTCTTCCCCTTCCTCTGTAGTATGGAATGGTTTAAACATTGTAATGAACACTTCCATCCATGAACATCAAGTTTATTTTATATCTAATGGGATGCTAGTACGTTTCTTTTGCTTGTGAGTAGTGTCTGTGAATGCGCCTCGCTCACTCCACATCCACTCCATTCCCTTGTCTCACCCGATTGCACTCCACACAAGAACACTTCAATCCATTAGCTTTCCGTCCACTCGCCCAACGAAAGTTTGGCATCGCGGCCGGAACACCCACTCCACCTTGCGAAGCGGTGCCTTCGACCCGCATAGCTTTTACTAGTTTAGTAGATCAAACATCCACAATCTCCCAAGTCCTCTTTTTACTCTTTTTCCATTTATAACTCTCATAACGATATTTTTTGTACTGTTGCCGCTCTACGCTAATTGCATTCCTCAAGAGACCGACACTCGGGGATTTATTCCCAAAACTTTATTACTTGTGCGACCGGTGCGCTTGCCGATTTACACGCATCACTAATCAGAATGCTGGAGCCAAAGGCAGGTCAGATGCTAAAGAAGGGGAGAAGATCTGGCTCAACAAAAAGAAACTGCGCAAGATGTTAGGGAGTTGCTAAGCATCGACATGGATGGAGCTCGACAAAATCAGAATAATTCGTCGAACGGAGTTCGACGAAAGCTGAAGAAATCGTAGAATGGAGCTCCATGAAATCTAAATAATTCGTCGAACTCAAGATTGTCATACAGAAATTTTAAGCATCAGAACCATAACCTTTAGATAAGTACAAGTTCTTTTATATAGTGACATTCTACAAGTATAATCTAAGTTGCTAGGAATCTTGTCTATTATAGCAGGACTATGTATATGTAGATTTGATTAGTTGCGTGGTAGTGCGGTGTTTTCGAAGATCGACCTTCATTCAAACTATCACCAGTTGAGGATCCGTGAGACGAATGTTCCATGGACCGCCTTTCGTTCTCGGCATGAACATTTTGAGTTCTTGGTGATGTCTTTTGGATGGAAAAATGCACCCTCTTCTTTCATGAACATGATGAATAGATAGTTTAAAGATTTCTTAAATCATTTTGTGGTCATTTTTATTGACGATGTTCTGGTATATTCCCAGAGTGTTGAGGAGCATGCCCAACAATCTGGGAATAAGTTGTTTGCGATGTTGAGTAAGTGTAAATTTTGGATGCCTCAGGTTTCCTTTTTGGGTCATGTTGTGAATAAGGACAGAATTTTAGTTGACCTAGAAATGATAGCCGCCGTTATTGATTGGAAATAAAAAGACCTATCACACCTAAAGAGATAATAAGTTTCTCAGGGTTGGCAGGCTATTATAGAAGGTTTGTGGAAAAATTCTCTATGTTTTTTGCACCTCTGACTAAGATTACGCAGAAGAACACGTCATTTGTATGGATTGATGAGTGCGAAGGAGCCTTTCAGGAGTTGAAAAGGAGATTGTGCACTGCTTCAGTGTTGTCTTTTCCTACCAAAGGAGTGGAGTATGCTATCTATGTGGATGCATCGCACGTTGGGCTTGGTTGTGTATTGATACAATAAGGAAAATGATTGTATATGGGACCAGGACAATTAAAGATTCATGAAAGGAACTACCCTACTCATGATTTGGAGTTTGCGGCAGTTATTTATGCCTTGAAGTTGGGGAATTTAATCAAGAAGTTGAAAAAAATCAGCCATCTTGTTGAAATAACTTAAAACACCGACTCAGAGATAAATTAACCCAATGTGTGGAATTTAATCAAGAAGTTGAAATAAATTAAAACACTGACTCAGAGATAAATCTCTGAGTCTACCTTACTGGATTGAGCAGATATCAGCACAGCCCTCTTGCTGTAGAAGGAATTAGTCGTCTTCTACAGCTAACTACTTCTCTACTGCACAGAAAAACAACTATCTAATGTTGAAGACTGACGACCCTTTACACAACTATCTCTTCTTGCTGATTAGATGAATTAGCCATCTTGTTCTCCAAAGAACAAACTTGCTGAACTGGAAAAAACTTCAGCTATCTTTCTCTGTCTGCTGGCTTGCACTGCTGGACATGGATTTCAAGCTCGTCAGAGAAGATGAAGTCCAGTCGCCTCTATTTTTCATTTCATTCGTTAACCCTAATCCCCTTTTCTCTCTTCTTTTTATATCTGTTGATTTTAATCAATGACACAATTTGAGTGTGAGCCCAGCCAAGGATGGTGAGCGCCACCTCCCTCGGAAGAGGACAAATAGTAGCTTCTAGCGCTACTGTAGCTTTCCCGCAATGGCATGAACTACTTTGACTTTGTTGACTTGTGGTGACGTCAGTAGTGGTCATCCGGTGCTGCTGTACCTTTCCCGCAATGACATGAAATATTTTGACTTGTTAACTTCTGGTGATGTTAGTAGTGGTCGTCACTTTCTAGACTTAGAAAAGTTCCAGAACTCATTAAGCATTGAGTGATGTTAAGTCACTCAACGCACACTGACTTAGCTCTTCATTAGAAGCTTTGAGTGAACCTGGTTCACTCAACGCTTCTGGACTTAGAGAATTTCTGCTGGATTTGTCTCAGTGGATCCTTCTCAACTGTCTCAGCAGTTTCTTCTTCACAGTTGAGACCATCTCCTGTCTCAATGGTTTCTTCTCAACTGTCTCAGCTGTTTCTTCTTCACAGTTGAGACTATCTCCTATCTCAGCGGCTTTGCTGAGACTAACACTTCTCTCAATGCTTTGCATTGACCTTCTCAACTGTCCCAGCGGTTATGTTGAGACATTCTTCTCAGTTGTCTCAACGGTCTCAACGTTTTTGCCTTAGTCAAATTATCTGACTTCTAGCTTACTCTTTTTGTTCACCTGTCCAATCAAGGACAACTACATGCATGAGCTTAAACACACATCAAATACAACTATGTGTGTATGTCATTGACTAGTTTGACTTCTTACAAATATGGAACATTGAGATCAATGGACCAAACACTTTAGTTATTGGCAGCCCGACAAAATAATAAAAAACACGCATATAATGGCCGTTAATAGCAGCTCAAAACGTGGAACACACGCCTTTTGAAAAAAGTTCTACTATATTACATTTTTAGAAAAAATGTTCAACATGAAAGTTGTAGATCTATACGAGATCTTCAAATTTTATGTTGAACACTTTTTCTAAAAATATCATATAATAGGCCTATTTTCAAAAGGCGCAGAATCCAGACGGAATTATGCGAGTTCCGCCCGGATTCGGCTCCTTTTGAAATAGGTCTGCTATATGACATTTTAAGAAAAAGTGTTCAACAAAAAAGTTGTAGATCTCGTCGAGATCTACAAATTTCATGTTGAATACGTTTCCTAAAAATGCCTCTTAAAAACTTAATTTTTGGGCTGCCAATATCCATCGGGCTGCCAATAGCCATTTCTTGGACTGCTATTATCTTTGGGATGCCAATATAAATGCCGATTACGAAGAAGAAATCTGAGGTGTGTTGAAGATGGAATGTTCATCTTATCTGTTTCCCCCTCATCTGGCTACTGTTTTTACATTTAAGTTGTCAAAATTCATTGCTCACCCCCCTTGGATTTGCCCCGACACTATTCTATTCTCCTTCTGATGACAAATCAATGAGCTGGAACTCTTTACAAAAATCATGATTTCAAGCAAAAATGTTTCCAGAATCAAGATCCACGGCCCACACCAGCATACTTCCATCTAAACCATTCTGATTCTCCTCGAATGGCTCCTGCCAATCAGGTTTTACTCGGAACTGTTAACTACATTCCCAAGATCCATAGGAATCACCTTATCTTGTAAAAATAAATTTGATTTTGTCAATGCTTCCATACCAAAAGCCAGACACATTCTTGATCCCAATTTCAATTAATGGGAACATGTGAATAATATGGTGATTTCATGATTAATCAATGTTGTCACAAAGGATATTCGACAATCCATTATTCATGGGAACACGACCGCTGTCCCAATGATTTGTAAATAACACTAGTTCAAGGACTTATGGGTAATCAATAAAATATGAATATCAAGATCAACTATACTAAACATGTTGTGAGAAACACTTTCTCACGGACCAGAGTGCACGTGAGGATGCGAGCTGAGCTACCTGCAAAACCGTTAGCGAAATATGCAATAACAAATACAATCAACCAGACACACATGTGTATATGTGGAAAACTCCCAAATCAGGGTAAAAATCACGGGACGATCGGAGTCCAACCCGGAAAGACTCCACTAAATAATGTTCAATAATACAATGACTTTCCTTCCTCGATTCTCAGATGGATCCTACAGCTAGCACAAAAACAAAGACAAGAGAAAGATGCAGGTATACTGACAAAAAAGACCAAGTCCGAGTCAGAGAGACTCGCTCCAAATTAGTTCTCTGAATCCTCTGTAATCTTCCATGATCTTTTAATATTGTGTCTAGTTGTCTGCCTACGTCGACACACGATGTCACTGGCGCACTCCGATCAGTCCGCAACCCGTCATTAGGTTGCCCCGCTCGAGCCTCAGATGCCTCACCGCTAAAGTCCACTCAAGTCTTAGATGCCTCCTCGCGCTGACCACTGTTAGTCACAGATGCGACACCAATAGCACGCAACCGTGTTTTGCGCCAAAGTGCGCACTCAAATTTGACGTGCTTAATGATAGTGTAACATAGCTCAACTAAAACGTTTTTTCAATTTTATAAAATTTCATCATTACTTTGAATTTGAGAATAAAGTGTAATTATTTAAATGAACATTGTATTTAATTTTTTTAAAAAATATATTATAATATATGATAACTCAATAGACAAAAATAATGCTATATTTGGCAATTTTAAATGTTCCACCAAAGGCAACTATTTTTTTTTAAATATAGTTGATGAGGTTTACCCTAGAGATTACCGAGCCAAATCGATAGTACTTCAAAAAAAACATGCGAGAAAGCTGACCCGTTCAAGCGCGCTGCACGCAAGGACCCTGCTCGCCCCAAAGGAGCCCAAAATCCCACACAAGGAAAAGCATATGAAAGCGCGACACGCCGGAACAAGAATGGTTTGTCTGGACCACCCCGGGGCACTTTTGTCATTTTGCTAAAATTGCTGATCCAGGTGACGGAAATGAAGCAACGCCATCACCAACACAAATTCCGCCTCAGTGCAATTACCGCGAAGTCCCACCAAAAAAATATAAAATGGCCCTCAGGCTCTCATTTGAAGGGAAGCAACTACAGAGGCTACAAAGAGCTCTGAGATTTTCCAGCGAGAACGTGGGACTTCGATCGTTTCTCCACTCCCCCTATAGCGCAAAGGCATCCCCAGGTTTACAAAGCTCGGCATTCTTCTTAGCAGGAGCGCTTCCATCAAGCCTCCATGAACTTATCAATTCTTCCGACCTAGAGTGCTCTCGTAAAGGCTCTAATTCAGCTGCAGCATTTCCATCGAGGCTTTGTGGACTTAACAATTCTTTCCAACTACAACGCTCCCATCCAGGCTCCAATGACTTAGTTTCTTTTCCATTGATGTCATACTTTGCATTTGTAACTAAGAGGTTCCTTGTCACCCTCTGAGAAATTATCTTAACTCTTCTAATATCTAACGAAATAGTGGATTTTGGCACGACACGGATCCAACCATGTAATTTTTCACGCTTTTCGGTTTTACATATCAAAAAAACATTTCGTCTTTTGCTGCTGGTTTTCATTGACTGTTTGCGCGTCTGGTTCAATTTCGAGCAAAAGCGGTCCGATTCTCTGGACCGAAAAAAACCGGGGGACTTACAATAATAGTAAAGATATGTATAATTGAAAATTGAATTTAATTTGTGTATTTTTAATTTAAAACTAATTGATTTTATCCTTTCGATTTTTATTAAATTTTATATTTTGCTAGATAAAAAAATTATTGGGATGACTCATGATATGTGTTGTCACATCGGGGATCATCATATAAGTTATATCAAACTTAGATATTTTTCACTCGTGAATGCCTAAAAATCATCTAAGAGACTTTGGGTATGTTTGGCGCGTTGTTTATGCTTTGGCGAGTTTGGAAAAAAGTGTCTGTTGTGGGCTAACTCGATGCTTTCGGAGGTTCGAGTGCGCACACAGTCAGAGAAAATGAAATATTGACTCAAGACATGGAAAACCCCCTCAATTGGGTAAAAAACCATGTGATCGGGTCTGTGCCGGTCAAAGTCCACTAGTTGTGTGTGATTACAATGTGTTCGGAGAATCGGGGGCGACGGGCCGCTCCCCGTTACAACTTGGGGGGAGAGAGAGACTTCAACAAGTGGAACTATGTGTGCAGCAAACTTAAATGCTGCAGTGTTGTGTTGTATCAATGTATCAACAAAAAGGTATGACTCTTAATCAAGTAGACTGATCTTAGGATGATTCCCTTAACAGTATCAACATAAAACTTTGTCTATGATCAAGAGATAATCTCTCCCATGATATTTTCTACTCCCTCAATAGATATGCCTATTGAAGAAGATAAAAAGGGGGGAGATATGTGTGGCAATACATATGCGGGAGATATTGGAGCAATATTTGACATGATAAGGTCATGATGAGTAGGTTCATATTACTGGAAAAGACTCTAGTAGTATGAGAAATGCAATGACTGACCACATGTTGAGTCATGATTGTGTTAGTGCATACATTGAGGCAAGTTCTTCTAGTGATGCACCATTTAAATATTAAGTGGTTTAAAAGAGTTTAAATATTAAGTGGTATAAAGGAGAGTTCATATTACTTGAGCAATTGCTCAAGTAGAATGAGGAGTCACATTGAATGAATGTTGTATAAGCTAGCAGGTGTAGCAGATCATAATCTGCAGCTGCGTGATATTATTCTGACCTATTTTGGTATTGCCCCTTAGTATTGCTGGGTGTTCTGCCTTCTTCAAATAGGGGGAGATTGTTGGGTCCATTGCCCACAATGTTCCTAAGATTGCATTTGAAGAGGCATCTCCATCAACTCTAAGAGCATAGTTGTATTTGATATTTTTGTTGGGTACATTGGTTCAAATGTACCTGATTTGAAGAAGCCTCACCCTACTCAATGATATACATCAAAATGTATTTGATGTGTTTTTGAAAGATATGGTACCTAAACACCTAGAGGGGGGGGGGGGGGGGTGAATAGGTGACCTAATCCTTTTTGACTTTTGTTTGGCAGCACAACAGCTATTTCAGAGAATTCTACAGCTAACAGCAATTACAGCATATAAACAGTAATTCCACAGCACAGCACAGCACAGAAGACACACTAATTTATAGTGGTTCCCCAATCTTTGGGTACATCCACTTTCCCCCTTCGCCTATCTAGCAGTGTACTAGATTCGGCCAAACTTCTCCACTAACTCAGAACCCAACTAGGTTCCTACCTCAGGCCCAAAGCCTTACACTCAGCCAAAAGGCCTACACTCAGCCACCCAGGTCTACACTCAGCCAATTAAGGCCTACACTCAGAGTTCTTCAACTCCTACACTCAGGCAATCAAGCCCTACCCTCAGCCTTTATAATATAGGCTTACAATTCTCTCAGATCCAATGGATCCTACAAATAGAAATACAATAGCTAACTCTACAACTCAGAAAATAAGAGAGAAATTGAGAGTTTCTTGAAGAGTTCTTGGAAGAACTCAGTTAGATTCAAACTGACTTAGCTTCCTTCAAAGCTTCTTGAGTTAGAACTGAATTAGTCTGAATCTTCTGCAGTTGTTCCTTGACCTCTGCTTCTTGAGATCCAGTTGTTTCTGAATCCTTCTTCTCAGCCTTAGTTCCAAAGACTGAATACTTGATTGGAGCTCTCTCTCTCCAACTTCTTAGATCTGCAGTTGGACTGACAGATCTTCTTGTGTTGATCCTCTGTGTATCACTTCTTGATTTAATCTGATCAACTACTTTAAGTATTCTCTCAAGCTGTAACTCTTGTTTCTCAATCACAACAACTGTTTCTGTAAACTAAGGATACCTATTTATAGGCTTCCTTCATGGTAACCGGCTGGTCCGGTTCATAACAAACTTCTGATTTCTCTGACAGTTGCTGTAGACCGGCTGGATCGGCAGCTGTCATGTCAACCAGTCACTTCTTGAAATTCTCTAACTGTCAGATAGTGTCGAGACTTTCTGTTCTTAAGTGTCGACACTTATAGGCCAAGTGTCGACACATGTTGTGTAAGTGTCGACACAAGTCTACAAGGTGTCGACACAATTCCTTGTATGTCTCGACACAGATTCTTCTGCATGTGTCGACACTGAAATTGAGTGTCGACACAAATACTTGTACTTCATTCTTTAACTGTATTTTTCTAAGTGTCGACACATCTCCTTTGTGTCGACACATCTTCACGTGTTGAAACTGTCAAGTGTCGACACTGCTTCTTGGTGTCGACACAAGTCTTCACTTTTGTTTCTTCAGCTGAGTGTCGACACATTCTTTTAGTGTCGACACTTGTACTTAGAATATTTTGTAACTTTTCTGTTCTTTGCTAAGTGTCGACACAGCTCCTTGTGTCGACACTTTCTTCAAGTGTAGAGTCTTCAACTAAGTGTCGACACATTGTGCTGGGTGTCGACACTTTCTTCAAGTGTTGACTCTTCTGGTTGTGTGTCGACACATTGTGCTGAGTGTCGACACTTTCTTCAAATACTTACTCTTCAGCATAGTGTCGACACATTGTGTTGAGTGTCGACACTTACTTCAAATACTGACTCTTCAGCATAGTGTCGACACATTGTGTTGAGTGTCGACACTTTACTTAGACTCTGCAGACTTTTGCTGAGTGTAGACACAGCTCCAAGTGTCGACACTTTCTGGTGTAGACACAGCTCTTCTAGGTGTCGACACTTCTGCTAAGTGTCGACACAGCTTTTCTGCATACTTCTTCACTGAGTGTCGACACAGCTCCAAGTGTCGACACTTTCTGTCTGGTGTCGACTCTTCATCCCAGGTGTCGACACAATGACTCCAAGTGTCGACACTGCTTGTCTGGGTGTCGACACAAGCTTTCTCAAGTGTCGACACTTTTCCTCTGGGTGTCGACACATGGACTTAGAAACTTTTAGCTTCAGTCCAGTGTATACCTAACCTGCACAAGTAACTCAAACAAACATCAAATACATTATGATGCATATCATTGAGTTAGGGAAGGCTTCTTCAAATCAGGTACATTTGACCAATGTACCCAACAATCTCTCCCTATTTGGAGAAGTCATAACCCTTAGTCAATGATATACATCACTCATAATTAAAAATTAGAGAATGATGTAAAGCAGGTATATATCAACAGGGTATACTTAAACATGTAATAAAGCACACATGTATACTCATACAGCATTACAGAACAAACAAGAATTAGACACATTCTACTAAACAATCATGAAATATATATTTATCAAAAATTGTTCATACATTGTTTGCAATAGATTTTCAAAGATTTACAATAATGTTTAGATGTAACAGAGTACAACATTCTTCAGTCTAAGCTTAGTCTAATTCTGCTCTGGTTCTTTTATGACTATGCCTTTCCAGCTTGCACTTTGGCTTTTACAGCAGCAGCAGCAGCAGGCTCAGCATCAGCAGGCTTCTTGCCTTTGGAGTCCTTCTTCTTTAGTTCTTCAGCCTTGATTTTTTGTCTCTCAAAATAATGATAGGGCTTAGGAAAGTACTTGCTAGGCTCCACAGCTGTAGGAGGTAGCTTTCCTAACTTAGCCTTCCTTCTATACTGGACAATGGCTTCCTGCCTACTCTCATGCTTCCTCCATTCTGCCTCTGAGAACCACTTATTCCTCTCATGTGCATTGTCCTTGGCTGCTTTCCAGGCTGTGAGAATGATGTTCCTAGAAGTAGGGCTCCATTGTTCAAAATCTTGTTTTTGCTCAGCCAGTTCCCTGAACTTCTTCTTTGATAGCCTAGTCTCTTCTTCTTTGTCCAAAGCCTCTTGCATAGCTGCTGTAATAGGTTGAACAACCTTTTCCAGAACAATATTAGGCTTACCAGCAGTTGGACTATACATTGTGCTTACATCAGCATGAACCATGTCAAAATCTGGAGGTGGATAGATCACCTGAGCTACTTCCTGTTGCTCTCCTCCAAGATATACACTTTGAATACCAGATTCAGCTACATTGTCATCATCACACAGGGGAGGATAGCCTAGTGTAGCTCTGATGGAATTAGAAATCCATTTGGCATGGTCAGAGCTAGCTTTGACTAACACTCTCTCCCCCTTTATGACTTCTTGTGCTACATGATCTCTCACATCATCTTTCTGGAACCTGATTTGGCTGTCCAAGTACCCGATTCCCTCTTTAAAGAAAGGTCTAAGCTTGGTAAGTTGTTCTAAAATGACCTTCTGGGAATCCTTGATTGCAGTCTTGACAGCAGCAAGTTCTTCTTGAAATACTTTATCAAATTCAGCTTTGGCAGCAGCAGATGATGTTGAAGGTTCAGCAGACTTACTCTTCAGTTCAGTGACTATTGCATTGTGAGAAGCTGTCAGATTATCATTCATTCTCAATTGATTTTCCAGCACATAGCCTTGCTTCTGTGCTATATCATCTACTTGAGACTTGATTTTCTCCTGGTGAGTTGCCAAATAGACCACTGCATTACCACCCTTGTGGAAGCAGTCATTCATTTCCTTCTTATTCAGGTTCATCTCAAACCTGATTGACTTGATATCTTGAGCTAAATCAAACTGTAAAGACTTGTGGCCTTCATCAATATATGTCTCTATAGCCCTCCTTTGCTCATCCAGCTTAACTTGCATTGCTACCATTAGGCTACTGTAATCTGTTGATGGAGCTTGTTGGACTAGTGAGTGTTGAACAACAGTTTATAGAGCTTTCTTATAGCTCTGACTCCTTCTTTTGAAGACAAAGAACTTCTTCTTCTTATCTTGCTCAGCTTCATCATCCTCAGACTCTGAGGTACTGGCTATATTCACCCTGTCCTTAGGGCTTTCAGGCCTTGCAGTCTGCACACCAGGTGCTTGCTCAGTTTCCAGCCTAATAGGCTCTTCCACAACTTCCAGATTCTCCCCCTCAACAGCAGCACCCTTTACTTCATCAGCAGCAGTCTTGTCCATGTCAAAATCTTCTTGATCTAAATTCAGAAATAGATCTTCCATTGTATATTCTGGGGGTGACTGAGCAGGAGATGTACTGGGTACATTAACTACAGCAGATGTGTCTTGGAGAACAACATTTGGTGCTTGGTTTGCTTGCTGAGTTTGCTGAGGAATATCAGACAAATCAGAATCTATTATAGAAAAATCTAAAGTATTGAGGTCAGAAAGTACCTCTTGGATAATGAGAGTAGCTTGCTCACTCTCCAGTGTAGAGGGATGTTCTACAGCTGGTGGCTCCCCCTGGCTTGGATCCTTGGGGCTAGCTGGAGGCAACTCCCCCTGGATCTCAGCTGGCTCTTGTGGAGCAGGTGACTTCTCTGCAGCCACATCTATTGGACTATCAGGAGTGAAAACAATATGTTCTTCACTGCCTGAGCTGCTGGAGGACTCCTGAGTCACAGCAGCAGTCTTCCTCTTCTTCCTGGGAGGAGAGTCTTTCTTTGAAACTTGCTTTTCTGGGGTTGGAACTTCTTTGGACAGCACTCTTTCCCATCTAGAGAATATCCTTGAATCCATTCTCCTCATGTGATTGATTTTAGTTCCAGCAGCAGTGCTCATTACCTCTGGAATTGATCCAGCCAGGTAGAGACTTAGTATCCTGCCCAGATTGGGCTTCTTCAGACTTTCCTTCACTTTCTTAAATACAATCATAGACCAGTCTGTTTTGAGGTTGAAGATGATTCTGGTCATAATACTGAACATAGAGGCTGACACCCTGTCATGTCCTCCTGGTTTGCTTAGTATAACTTTGCCTACAACTTCAGACAGGAATTTGCCTTGATTATTCATTCCTTTCCTGTTGAAAATTGATCCTATTTTCATCTTAGGATCAAGACCACACCAGGTAAGTGCTTCTCTGGTCTTAGATGTGGTCACCTCCTCTTCTTCTTGAACTTTAGGTAGCTGAAGTACCTTTCTCAAGGACTTGGGTGAAATCTTGACCTTGGTGCCATGCACCCTTGACTTAATTCTGTAGCCTGAGTCATCTACAGACGCTCTAGTAAGGAATTCAATAACTTCCTTCTTCCAAATTTTGGTTGGTTCTGAAACCAAGAACTCCAATCCTGAATCGGTGACTAGGGTTATCACAGACTTGATTTCTTGATCACCGTCGTCGAATGCGCCACGCACCAGTTCATAGCCTTCGTTAACGTTCTCTTCCAGCTTGGGAGCCATTAGGGTTTGGAGAATTAGTCTTTAGAGAAGAGAAATGTCGACACAAGAGTTTTGGTCTCGAAACTTTTGAAAGCGTGTCGACAAACACAAACAGAACCCTATTTATACCTTTCTTGTTTGAAGACGAACAGGCGAGATGAATTTCTAAAGATGTGTCGACACTGTCAATAAGTGTCGACACTGACTTATAATGTCGTCGACACACATGTGTCGACACAAGTTTCAAACACGTATGTGTCGACAACAGATTTTTATGTGTCGACACTTTGGTTAAGTGTTAAAGAATGAAGTACAAGTATTTGTGTCGACACTCAATTTCAGTGTCGACACATGCAGAAGAATCTGTGTCGAGACATACAAGGAATTGTGTCGACACCTTGTAGACTTGTGTCGACACTTACACAACATGTGTCGACACTTGGCCTATAAGTGTCGACACTTAAGAACAGAAAGTCTCGACACTATCTGACAGTTAGAGAATTTCAAGAAGTGACTGGTTGACAGACAGCTGCCGATCCAGCCGGTCTACAGCAACTGTCAGAGAAATCAGAAGTTTGTTATGAACCGGACCAGCCGGTTACCATGAAGGAAGCCTATAAATAGGTATCCTAGTTTACAGAAACAGTGTTGTGATTGAGAAACAAGAGTTACAGCTTGAGAGAATACTTAAGTAGTTGATCAGATTAAATCAAGAAGTGATACACAGAGGATCAACACAAGAAGATCTGTCAGTCCAACTGCAGATCTAAGAAGTTGGAGAGAGAGAGCTCCAATCAAGTATTCAGTCTTTGGAACTAAGGCTGAGAAGAAGGATTCAGAAACAACTGGATATCTCAAGAATAAGAGGTCAAGGAACAACTGCAGAAGATTCAGACTAATTCAGTTTCTAACTCAAGAACGCTTGAAGGAAGCTAAGTCAGTTGAATCTAAACTGAGTTCTTCCACAGAACTCTTCAAGAAACTCTCACTTTCTCTCTTATTTTCTGAGTTGTAGAGTTAGCTAGCTTGTATTTCTATTTGTAGGATCCATTGGATCTGAGAGAATTGTAAGCCTATATTATAAAGGTGAGGGTAGGCTTGATTGCCTGAGTGTAGGAGTTGAAGAACTCTGAGTGTAGGCCTTATTGGCTGAGTGTAGACCTGGGTGCCTGAGTGTAGGCCTTTTGGCTGAGTGTAAGGCTTTGGGCCTGAGGTAGGAACCTAGTTGGTTCTGAGTTAGTGGAGAAGTTTTGCCGAATCTAGTACACTGCTAGATAGGCGAAGGGAGAAAGTGGATGTACCCAAAGAATTGGGAAACCACTGACTATAAATTAGTGTGTCTTCTGTGCTGTGCTGTGCTGTGGAAATTACTGTTTATATGCTTTAATTGCTGTTAGCTGTAGAATTCTCTGAAATAGCTGTTGTGCTGCCAAACAAAAGTCAAAAGGATTAGGTCACCTATTCACCCCCCCCCCCCCCCTCTAGGTGTTAGGTACCATATCTTTCAAAAAACACATCAAAATACATTCTTGATGTATATCATGGAGTAGGGTGAGGCTTCTTCAAATCAGGTAATTTGAACCAATGTACCCAACAAAAATATCAAATACAACTAGATGAGCTCTTAGAGTTGATGGAGATGCCTCTTCAAATGCAATCTTAGGAACATTGTGGGCAATGGACCCAACAATCTCCCCCTATTTGAAGAAGGCAGAACACCCGCAATACTAAGGGGCAATACCAAAATAGGTCAGAATAATATCACGCAGCTGCAGATTATGATCTGCTTACACACTGCTAGCTTATACAACATTCATTCAATGTGACTCCTCATTCTACTTGAGCAATTGCTCAAGTAATATGAACTCTCCTGTATACCACTTAATATTTAAACTCTTTTAAACCACTTAATATTTAAATGGTGCATCACTAGGAAGAACTTGCTCAATGTATGCACTAACACAATCATGGACTCAACATGTGGTCAGTCATTGATTTCTCATACTACTAGAGTCTTTTCCAGTAATATGAAACTACTCATCATGACCTTACATCGTCAAATATTGCTCCAATTATCTCCAGCATATGTATTGCCACACATATCTCCCCCCTTTTTATCTTCTTCAATAGGCATATCTATTGAGGGAGTATAAATATCATGGGAGAGATTATCTCTTGATCATAGACAAAGTTTTATGTTGATACTGTTAGGGAATCATCTAAGATCAGTCTACTGATAAGAGTCATACCTTTTTGTTGATACCTTGATACAACACAACACTGCAGCATTTAAGTTTGCTGCACACATAGTTCCACTTGTTGAAGTCTCTCTCTCCCCCCAAGTTGTAACGGGGAGCGGCCCGTCGCCCCCGATTCTCCGAACACATTGTAATCACACACACAACTAGGGACTTTGACCGGCACAACCCAGATCACATGGTTTTTTACCCAATTGAGGGGGTTTTCCATGTCTTGAGTCAATATTTCATTTTTCTCTGACTGTGTGCGCACTCGAACCTCTCCGAAACACTAGCAACAAGAAAGACGGGTTAGGCGAAAACAACAGACACTTTTCCAAAACTCGCCAAAGCAATAAACAACGGGGCCAAACATACCCAAAAGTCTCTTAGAGATTTTTAGGCATTCACGAGTGAAAAATATCTAAGTTTGATATAATTATATGATGATCCCGATGTGACAACACAATCATTGAGTCATCGCAATAATTTTTTATTTAGCAAAATATAAAAATTTAATAAAAATCGAAAGGATAAAATAATTAGTTTAAATTAAAAATACAAAATTAAATTCAATTCAATTAACATATCTTTACTATTATTGTAAGTTCCCCGGTTTTTCGGTCCAGAGAATCGGACCGCTTTTGCTCGAAATGAAACCAGACGCGCAAACAGTCAATGAAAACAACAGCAAAAAGACGAAATGTTTTTTTGATATGTAAAACACGAAAAAAGCGTGAAAAATTACATGGTTGGATCCGTTGTCGTGCCAAAATCACACTATTTCGTTAGATATTAGAAGAGTTAAGATAATTTCTCAGAGGGTGAC